>PYAF01005856.1:1383014-1446632 GCA_007407185.1 Glycine tomentella
ACATATATTATAAAATATATCAAATAAAATCATATAATACCTTAATTAAACATATATTACTTTGTAAATTTTTGAATTATAAAATAACATAATTTTTATAATAAAAATAAGAAACAACAATTAAAATGAAAGCAACAAAAATAAATAACAAAACAAAACAATATTTTCTTTTAATTTTTATATTGGATACAAAATAAAAAAATTTACAAAATATTAAACCAAACAAATATATTAAAATTAGTGTATTGTTAAATAATAAATAAAATAATTTTATTAAAATTTACTAAAAAAATTACAAAAATTAAACAAAACTTAAAGAAAAGCATCCTAAAAAACAGAAAAGCAAAAAAAAAAAAAGGTAAAGTCGTATGGAATTTTACGACTTTACCAAAAAAAAAATATTTATGGAAGTAGTAAAATACAATACGACTTCCTAAAAAAAAAACAAATACGACTTCAAAGTCGTAGACGAGAAAAATAAAATTAAAAGAGGAGTCGTATATTTATGGACGATTTTACTTTACGACTTCAAAGTCGTAATTTAAAAAAAATTACATTTAGAAGTCGTAAATTTGTATCCGATTTCAGTTAGATAAAATAAAAAAAAAATATGTCTTAAATATATTTACGACTTCTTTTTTAAAAGTCGTAAAATTTTTTACGACTTACCCCTTTCTCGTAAATATTTTGAAAAATACCCCCAATAGGTAGTTAAAAAAAAAATTACCCCCTTTCGGTAAAATGACCGAAAAAATGGTGCTAGAGAATTGCGGCTTACAGAGGGTGTTAACGTTGCTTTTGTGGCTGAGGCTGCATGAAAGTGGAAGAATATCATAACGAAGTAAAATGATTCCTAAATTTCATTTGTTTTGCGTAATTGTCAACTTTGTCCTTTATGTTTACCTTAACTTACAATTTTATACTCTTAGCTCAAAACCTTATATATGTTATTTGACATCCAATGAAATTTGGAAATACCGCAGTAGAAAACATACTAATTTAATAAGTGATATAATGTGGAAAAAAGGACAGCAAAATATTAGATATTAACAGAATTTGTGTAAATAAAGCTAGCGTGTCTATATTTGTTCTAAATTAAACTCTCGACTTGCAATTGATAAGCATAATAAACTGAAGCGGATAAGTACAAGTGGTAGTGGGATTTTTTCCATCAGAGCGTATTTCCACCAGACCCACCTCTGCCCATGACCTGTTTGACAAAAAAAATACACCACTTCTCCAATTAATATAGAAAGTAGATTATGGAATCAAGGATAACGATACCGCTAGTAAATCCACGCTAACAATACCAGAACATGAAAATCATAAATTATAGATGTAAGTGTCCAATACCTTAAGAAACATTGCTTGGAATAGCTCAAACCATATGCTTCCAAATTACTCGTGTTTGAGGAACCACTGCGGTGGGCATAATGTCAAAACTTGTATTTTCATTATGCACCAAATTGCTATAATGTCAAAACTAATCCTAGCAACAGCCACAAAGTTTTTAAAGATTCCAAAACCAGATTCAGAGACTCCAAAATACACGAATTAAGCTTGGAACCAAAATTGTCAAATTACAAGATTCTATAATGTCAAAGACACAGAAATGATGTACTCAGAGTCTCACACTTCCCTGCAAACTCAGAATCTTCAGTATCCTGATAACTTAAGCTTAAAAAATATGCATACAAAACATAAATCAATTGCGAGTGAGAAACATACTTTGTTTCAGCAGGTATCACTACTACAAAAAGCAGTTTTAACGACGCGGGTACGAAGTCGGTTGCCCAAGAACCGTCGTTATTTGGTGTTCGGTGGCATAATTGTAAATAAAACAAACATTTCAAAGACGGTCTTGGACAAACCGTCTTTGATTCTTCAAAACGACGACGGTTATAAAGACAACCGTCTTTGAAATGTTGCAAATGTTAATTAAAACGACACCGTTATAGTCCACGGCCAATCATATTTCGTGCTGGCTTTCTATACCCTTACTCACCACACGATTGACCTTAACGTCTGAGAGAGAGTGACCCTAGCATCATTCGTGCCCTAGTAGCCTCCTCCAAGCTGAAATCGCGTTCTCCTACACTGTTTGTCGTCATCTCCGTCACGGTGTGTCTCCATTTTGCTCAAGCACCGTCGTGCATTAAGAGGTGACCCAGAGGCTGTTATTCAGTGACGTGACGTCATGCTCTGACGTAGTGCGTGGCCGCCGAAGCTCTGCAGTACAGTTGAAGAACTGATGGAAGTCGACACTGAAAGGTTAAAGGAGGTAAAATTGTATGAGGGTGCGTGTGTGTGGGTGCATATTCCATTATCAATGTAGCTGGTCAGTGCAAAATTCACCATCACTAATCATAAACTTGATATATTGATTATATTTTCTTTTTCTTCTCTGCTTTTTGACATGATAGGCATTGGCTGCATTGGAGCTTAAGACTGGTGGTACTGTTCAGCAACGCGCTCAGAGGCTATTTCTCACAAAAAGGTAGTTTATACCCCATTTCAGAGTATAAGGTTCTTTTATCAGAGTTAAAATTGTATGTCCACTGTCAAGTCTGGTAAAATAGTGGAAAAAAAACCCATTGATAATTCTGTTATTGGCCCATCAGTCTGGTCCCTCATCAGCTACTACAATCCTTGGAAAACTAATGTGTATATATATAATCTATAAATGTGTTTTTCTGATTTTATTTAATTAAAGTACTTGAAATTCCTAAGGTGGTCTATTATCTCATACATTTTGAATACTGTGAAGGTGTGAATTCATTATCTATTTCATAAGTGGCATTTCCATTGTCCTTGGAAGCCAAAATGACAAAACTTTGTGATTTGTTAGAGGAGGTTAGCACATTTTGCTTATTTTCCTTTCGTTTAGTTTCATTGATGTCCTCTTTTCAGCATTTTGGGCATGTATAATGATTACATGTATCAAAATTTCTGTCTGGATGTATAATTTTTCTGACCCTTCTACAGACAATTGCTCAAACAAAAGACAATGTTGTAAAGAAGCAAGCCCTAACATATGAGGAAATGGAAGCAGAACGTGAGGAGGTGAGTCAAAGCAATTTAATGATCCTCTAAAACTTGGGGATTCTTGCTGCATTGCTATGATGTTAGTTTCACAAATTACAATTTTATTGATTTGTAGAAGAATGCATTGCAATAACCTAAGTTGTAAAGTCTCCTTAATTGCGGCTCTTTGGGGTTCACCTTGCTGCTAATCAATCTGTAGCATATTCCTTAAGTATAATATAGATTACTTTTGTCTTCTGTGTATACATGTGTATTTCAGTGCACACACCTTTATTTTATTTGTTATTAGGTTCTTCATGATTACATATTGAAATAATTTAAATCAACATTACATTTTTTCCTCCTTGGTCTGTAACTAATTAAAATATAACATACATTAAAATGTTATGGTATAACTTAATCATCTGGTACTAAAATTTTCTTTTATGTACTGTTTTCCAGAGAGTGCTAACTAGTGTCTTAAGAGGACAGGTTAAGAAATCAAAAGTAGTTTTTTTTTTTATTTTTATGAGAAAGGGCAATATTTGATGTTACCAAGGAAGTAATGCGCACTTACTAGTGTAATTTCCAATAAACTTTCTATTTATTCCCTAACGAAACTCCTTTAGGGTATTCATTAGCAGGACCCATTTTTTTTTATTAAGTTTGAGGTGGATGACTTCTTAAAAAATTGAGTCCAAAGTTATATATGAGTGCATGGTTTGATTATTAATTAGTGACGTGTGTGCAGTACCAGTAATAGTATCATTAAGTGTGGTTTTCTCTGTTGCAGGAAGCAAAGGAACTTTGGAAGAAGATACAGCAAAGACAAAGAGTGAACAAGTGGCGCCCAGATCTTGAGGAAGAGTATGAAGACAAAGAAGGCAACATCTATAATTAAGGAGACAAATTATTCAAATTGTTTGGTATTCTTTCTTGTTTGTTTCAAGTAGAGGCCAAGAATATTGGGAGCAAGAAAATATAAGAGAGGAGATGCCAGCTTGTCGTCAGATGTTCAACGTTTTGACCCCTATGATCTAGTACCATACAGGCTTGCTACAATTCCAGTATCCCTAGTGATTATGAGTAGATTAATGAACATTATCATTTAATTTCTTGACATCAGTTGATTTGAATAATTTTCCCCTGATTCTTTTTATGCTCTGGTCCTTTTTGTTAACTAAATTCATTTATTGTTTTGTGGAAATGAGAAGCGTCCTTCTACCACAATAATTATGCTGCTTAGTGAACTTGCCTAGTACTTGACCACAGGATTGAAACCTGAATTATTTTTATTTTAAGTATTGTATGTTCTGCATAAAAAATGTATGACAAGCTGCTTTTTAAATTCACCAAAGGATAGTCTCATGTCTACAAAGAATACATCAACCAAAGGCCTGTTTTGATTCCATATCACAGAGGAGGAAAAAAAGAAAAAGATGGAAATGATTGTAGTATTACTTAGTATAGTTGTATTCTGGGCAGCAGTATAGTGGACGGAGAACGACACCGTCCAATACATATGTGGCTGCGAAGGTCTCTTAAACCCAGTCCACATTTAGAGGGCCCCACGATGAAACGACCGCGCGGTCTCTCAAACTCTCTCATATAAAAAACATTGCCATCCACGACGCTTTTCTGAAAGGGAGAAAAAAAGCGTTACCTCTTTCAATTCTATCCTTTAGAGTCCAAAGCCTCCCTTTGTTGTGAGCTTAATTTAATTTCTGCTCACGCACAGTGGCTTGCACGCTCACTGATTCATTACTCCTATTCAAGGTTTTCTTCGTTCCTTCCCTTCTCTTTTAGCCTTATCCCAATTCCTAAGCGTCTTTCAACTTTTTCAAGGAACTGTTAGTTTTATTATGGTTTCATTTTGCAGGGCTCTTATCAGAAACCATTTTTGAGGAGAGACATTGCTGCCCAGTACTCCCCGGGTATGCACGTTATTTTTTCATTACCTCAATTTGATGTTTTAGTTTTACTATTTGGTAACGTTACTTGCCAATTGAATTTACTGCTCCTTGTCGCAATTAAGCTCAAGAGATTGGAAATGGTCCTCTATCATATGATTTTGAGAACAATTATCAGAAATACCTATGTTGCCTCAAGTTCAAGTCCTAGTATGTCGTTATGTTGGCCTGAACATATATAGTAATGGTGATGTTATGTTTAACTTTTAATAGGCATGAACATAAATGGTACGGGTAATGGATGAATTTTAAACAATTATTTGTCATTCTGCTGCCACAGGCATACTTAGTCTAAATAGTAATGGGCTTATTCAGAAAGGTTTCAGGCGTCAAAGGAATTTCGTTACTAGGAATAAGGTTACTGTCATACATGTCGTGGCAATTCCAGTACAACCAGCTCCCGTGGAAAGTGCGGAGTATAGAAAACAACTAGCTGAAGACTACGGTTTCAGGCAAATTGGAGAGCCGCTTCCAGATGATGTTACTTTAAAGGATGTCATCAATTCCCTTCCTAAGGAGGTACTTTTTTTTTTAATTATTATTTACACCTATGTCATGTTTTATAGCATCATCACTGAACATTACTTTTCTGTTAAATTGAAGTATGCAAAGTCCCCTCTTAGATACTCTATGTTTAACTATCAAATATTTCCATGTTCTTAAACTAACAGTCTTTAGTTTTTGTTTGCTTGCATAAAGTATTGACAAAATGTTCCTAATATCATTATGGCATATAAGTTTATAATAAAACATCAATGATGACAGTAATATTCCCTGCAATCATGAGAAATTTAAAGCAAACAAACGTATGTACACAGTTTGTATTTAAGCATAATCATTGATCATCATGCATATTTTTCCTTTTGCCTTTTTTTTAGGTCTTTGAGATTGATGATGTGAAAGCATGGAAATCTGTTTTGATATCTGTCACTTCTTATGCACTGGGGCTCTTCTTGATTTCCAAAGCTCCCTGGTATCTTCTTCCTCTGGCTTGGGCATGGACCTTATTTAAATACTACAAGTAACATATGTATAACTATTTTTTGCTGTACTCTCTCCATGCATAACTTATTTTCTCTTTTTCTTTCCCATCATATGTATAACTATTTTTTCTTTACCTTTTTTATTTCTTATTTTTCTCTTCCTTCTACTCCAATCAACCAAAAGTGAGGTGGAAGTTTAGCATTTTCGAATTTTAAAAGTCCATGAAATACTATAATGCTATGTACTTTAATCTTATAATAACTTTGAATCCAACTATAAAAAATCTATTTAGTGTGTCCAGTCCTACTTATGGAATCCGTAATGCATAATTGAAGAATAACAATGAACTTCAAACCCCCGAAAGAATAGCATACTTCAACAAACTAGAAAAGGTTTAATAATAATAAAAAAATAAATAGATGAAAAGCAAATATAGCTCGCACCGACGCCGAATCTTGAAAACGCATAACATAAAACACCTCTTTTCAAATAAAAAACCAATAAAGGATTAATTTGTAGCATACTAAAAAAAAGTAGTTACATATTAAGAAAAATAATTCTTATGCAACATAATTTGGGAATTATTTTTAAAATTAATTTATACTGGTATTTGTTTACCATCATAAAAAACACTTTGTTTCTTTTTTGAAAGCGACTAATTCTATAGAAACTATTTAAAATAATTTATTATTTTAATATGATTTTTTTTTACATTTGGTTTTTAAAAAAACTGAAATGATCTCATGAGTTTTTCTTAAAACGGAAAATAAGTTATGCATGGAGAGAGTACTACAAGTAACAAAAGACCGAATGTTGTACATTCAACATTGTGTAAACTCAATGGCTGTAACAATATTCATTCGTGGCTGTAAATTTAAGTTTTTTCTTGAGTCTGGCATCATTTTTATGAGGAACAACATATGTTATTGTTTATAATGACCTCTTAATTTACCTGTTTATTTATTTTTTAATTAGGCTGCAGCAATGTCATTTGTTAGAACTTAGAATATATTGGAACTTGTTTTGTATGAGGGTTGTTGTGACCTAAAAGTTTCTATCCCCACAAATATGCTCACCTTTTGAGATAGGGATCTTTAGCTTCATGGAGTTTATTGTGTTGCAGACTAAGATTTATACAAGAAAAAAGTCCAATGGTTTAGCAAATAGAATGAAAAGCGAAAATCCAGAGTCAGATGGGATATCAGTTGAAACTATTGCTGCAACAAGGATCCAAGCAGCATTCCGAGCTTATAAGGTATGTCAATTTGAAAGTTTCACAAAGAAGAAACAGACCAAGTCCAATTAACTTCATTGATTTTAGCACATCCTTAATAAGCACGTTTTTTTTTTTCATTATTCAATTCAACTATGGTTGTCTATGCTCTATTGTCTTACATGCATAACATTTATGATATTATTTAAGCTGAAAGTGATATGACGTGCATGCATGTGTTACTTATTTATCATAGAACAAACCTTCTGTAGTTTTTTCTGCTGACTTTGTTTTATGATGATGACTTTTGAATCCGATAGGCTAGAAAATATTTACATCGCTTGAGAGGATTCACAAAACTGAAGGTCCAGACTCAAGGTTCCTCTGCTTAAAAACAAGCCGCTACAACTATAACTTATCTTCATTCATGGAGTAAGATACAGGCTGAGATTAGATCCAGTCTTGATTCATTTCTATATAGATGTAATTGTGAAATGAGTAGATTAGTTGTTTGATAAATAGTAGTTACAATTAAACAATAGTAGTTACAAAATAATCATACATTCTATATTGTACGGGATATGGCAGTATATATCTTGTTTTGTAGACTTTTTTTTAAACCATTGTAATTAGCATTACAAAATGTTATAAATGTTATATTTTATCCTATGTATATTGTTGTTAGTGAAAATTTGAAATTAATCTTGTTAATGAAATGATATTTATTTTTATATACTTCGTATGGTCCATTAATAGTTAATCATATCACTACAGCTACAATTATGTACGCGTAAAAAAATGTTGATTAAAAAAATACATGAAACTATGTCGGTTGTTACGTAACAACCGTCTTAGAAAGCAGCTTTCTAAGACGGTTCTCAGCGTAACAACCGTCTTAGTTTCCTTTTTTCTTCTATTTTTTAAAATTTAATGATAGAAATAACGACGGTTGTTACCATGCACCGTCTTAGAAAATGACTTTCTAAGACAGTTGTTAACTACTAACCGTCTTAGAAAATCACTTTCTAAGACGGTTGGTAGTTAACAACCATCTTAGAAAATGACATTCTAAGACGATTGGTATCCAATAACCGTCTTAGAAAGTGACTTTCTAAGACGGTTATCAGTTAACAACCGTCTTAGAAAGTCATTTTCTAAGACGGTTGTCAACCGACTTCAAAAATTTTATTTTTCAACGACATCTATAATAACGACAGTTGTATAACCGACGTAGAAAGGGGTAAATAACCGACGTAAAAAGCCTATTTTGTAGTAGTGTATTTGAGTAAGAACATCCCTTACACGGAACTCCAGTATCCTGATGCCTTGAGTAACAAATCAATTGCTTCCCTCTTGCTGTCTGACAATACAAAGATGCGCTGATTAATGATTGTTCAATGTGTGGATTGTTTAATAGGATCTTACTTCATGCTTCACTAGTACATAATCTAAAGGCTAAAGCTTGTGGATTGGCACAAAACCTGAAGATACAACCCTGAATCCAGACCCTGAGGGATCCTTTGGAATCATCAATGAGTCAGCGTCCGAGAGTGTCAGCATAGCCATAAGGTGAACTGAAGATAGCACCTCAAACCAGGTATTTGATATACTGTTATCCTGCCAATTGGGCTTTACCATGTCAAAAAAACTAAAAACTCAATTTTTTTTAAAAAAGAAACAATAATAGTGAAATCAACAAAAAGAGAAGATGAAGATGTGTATTTTTTATGTAGTCTGCACCTGCATTCTTTTACTTGCCAACTCATCTTCATATAGCAACACTTGGGCCTGTCTCTGGGCTTGGTCTTGTATTAGATTGCGTTGTTCTTAAGCCATTTTACGCTACCTTTCCTGCAATAAAATTTATTTGACAAATCAGAGCAAGATACAAATTTAAAAATCTACACCAAAATGATTCCTATGTGATGATAGGTGCTAATCGTACATTTCGTGAACTGCTTCCAACTATCACGTGGTGCTAATCTTTTGGTTTACACATTCAAAAGTAAAGACTAAGAAATGCTCCAAAGAATCAAATGATACACATTCAAACAGTCACACAAATGTATTCACAAAAATGTATACACATTCAAACACTCACCATCACTGCCACATTTCAACAAACAAGTTGTATGTCACACCACCAAATATTATGCAAGTAAATGAACCAAGTAACAACATAAAAACAAGTTTGTGCAAACGAAGACAAACTCAAAGAGAAGAGAAGAGAAGAGAGACAAACTCACCTAATTTGTCTTTCTCGAAGAGAAGACAACCTCGCGCAACCTCCCTCACCTTTGTCCAGTCCCTCGACCTCGAGGAGACCCTTTCCCAGCAGCGTCGCCGCCCTTGGACCTCAATCCTGCACCGTCGCCACCCCTTGATCCAGCAGCGTCTCCGCGCCATGTACCAGCGGCGTTGACACACCTAGTTGCGCCAGATCTAAAAGAAGAGGAAGAAGAGGAGAAAGAAGGAGCACGAATAGGGAGAGGAAAGAAGAAGAACCAGAGAATGAGATACCTAAGGGAAAGGGATGCACACTAACTTGACGGCTAGGGTTCAACTGGGCTTTTGTGAAAAATTAAAATTTCCGACGGAATGAGTATCCATGGGACTGTTCCATGGGAAATGTTATAATTTCAGATAGAACTTCATCCGTGGGAGGTAGGCCGTCGGAAAGGAGCGCTTTTCTTGTAGTGTTCGTTTATTTTGACTGGAAGCCACAAAATTACGATGAAGAGTCAAACATAACATGTGTAGTCAAGTTCATACAAGTCAAAACCACAATAGTATTGATAGATATGCATCACATACAAGCTCACATATAGGGTCCTAATTTAATTTATTAAGTAAAATAATGAATTATTATAAATTTTTAAATATATTTTTAATTTATATGAAAAAAAATCAATCGGTGTTTATTCTACGATATAAAGACACTTTACATGTCACCCTCTTTTACCCATAAAACACGTAAACCATTACCCTCTTTTCATTAGAAAACACAAAAACCACTTAATCGTCGCAATTAACATACCTACAACATACATCATGGTCGAAAAGTAACCTTGAACGTTGCCAACTCTGAACCCTCGAAGCAACCTCGCTAGCACGGTGGAGGATGTTGTTATTGCCTGTTCTAATCCTGCTCATTTGCATCATCATTTTCGCTGCCTTCGTAATCCTCATGTCCTACATCGTAATCCAACTAGGAGCGGACCCACATGTGAGCAAATGTCCGCAGACATAAAAATTTAGATTTTTTTTATAATATCTGTGTTAAAAGGATAAAATTATTAAAATAGCCTACCTTTCCTCCTCTGCACTGAAGCACCTCGATGTCTCCTCCTCTGCCACTGTCGGCCACCAGAGCCTCCTCGCGCAATACCTCTGATCTGCGTTCTCGCGCCGATACCCTCGTTCGTCGCGCCTCACCCTCGTCATCAGCAACGGCTTCCTCTCGTCGTGAGTCGCGACTGCATCGGCAACGACTTCCCCTTGTCGGCTCGTCGACACCCTCGTTGCGACCGTCGACCGCACCCTTTGCCTCTTCTGTCTCCCACGACCACCTCGACACCTCCTATTCGTACGGAAGCTTTTTTTTATTCATTTTCCATTGTAATTTTTTTTCTTTTTTTGTTTTATTTTTTGGGGTTTTGGTAGCCATTGCTCTATCCTTAGTGATCAATTATTGGCATTCTTTTTTCATTATTTTCTTTGGCTTAAAAATTTCTATTTTATTTGCCCTCACCATTCATTATCTGGTAGTTATTCTCCTTTCTTTACATTAATAATAGGTATCAAAGGGCACAACTTGTTCTTCAGAATGGAGATCAAGGATCTTGCCTGTGAGGCAGTTAAGAGAAGAAGGTCTTGTATTGTAATCCACTTGCCTGTCTAAAATCTTTGTTTTAGTCGAGTTTATGCATCATAAATGTGAATTTGGGGGTTAATTATATAATTTATAATTACAATGTGTAATGATACTTGTGGACAGGTAGAATAGAAGGCATATCAGTTTGACAAAGCTACTTAACAGGTTATAGAGCATAAAGTGTTTGACTCAAAGCAGTCTTGGTTAATTGTGATGGGTTCTATTTTCTGGTGGGGTTTATATTGATGAATTGTTGCCATCTAAATTGTGGGTGGGTAGCTTATTTCCATTCATATGTTGATATCCAAGATGAAACTGATATTTTGTTATGCTTTTATTTTCTACAAGTCTTAAAACCTTTCTTGATCCCCAAAGCTCCGTATTAGTGATAGAGCAAGCTCCAATTATAGATGAGAAAGCTGTTATAAATTTCCATTTTCATCCCTTAGCAGACCACTATAACCCACATTAGTGTTTAATTTGATCCAGCAAGTCTGTAAATTTTCCGAAGTACAATATTGGGAAAGGAAAAGGAAAGATTTATGAGCAAAATTACCACGGATGTTAATCTGCATGTGTTTTTTGGTCTGCTGTTATGTTCGATGCTTCTAATTGTAGGTGTACGAATTTTTGTTTCTCTCTCGTCTCTCACCAAATCTGTTACACCTGCATAGCACTCATTTACACATCTCTTCCTGAAGAATTTTTCATTTTGGTACAGTTACAAGTGTTATCTCATTGGGGTTCTCATTTTTGTAATAATTTAATAAGTCTCAATGAAAGGTAACTTTCTATACTTATTTATTTGTTATAAGTGTTTTAATAGCATAAACAATATAATTGATATTTACTGTTTTATTTGTCAGGGATACAATCTTATTTCAAACATCTAAAACAAACAAATACAAAAACTGAATCCGATCAACATCAGAGACAAAATGTTTCAATTGTGGAAAATTCTCCTCAATCTCAAGGACAAAATGTACTACCACAAGCATCTCAATTTCAAAGTTTTGAACAACCACCTCAAACAAAAGTTAATATAGAAAACTTGAAGAGGATCCAAGAAAAAGACCTTCAATTTATTCAATGACATCAAATCCTATAGAGAGAGCATATTCGGAGAGCTTATTTGCTCAAGGGGCCAACTCAACCAATTCTTAAACCATTCCCTCAAACGAAAAATGTTTGAAAAAATGCATAGATTCAATCCTAAGTGGTATGAAGAAATTGGTTCTTGGTTGGAGTATAGTGTATCACAAGATGCATGTTTTTGCTTGTATTGTTATCTATTTGATTTGGAGGTTGGAGGTAATGGTTCGACGAAGGAAACATTTGTCAGTATGGGGTTCAAAAATTGGCAGAAGAATGATAAAATCAAAGTTCATGTTGGGGAGTATAGGAGTGTTCATAATAGATGTTATCAAGCTGGTCAGGATTTGATGAAGCAAAAGCAACATATTGATATGGCCTTTTCAAATATTTCTGAACAACAAAGAATTGATTATCGTATTTGGCAGAAAGCTACTTTAGATTGTGCTAGATACCTACTATGAAATGGTTAGCCTTTTCGGGGACATGATAAAGCTTTATGTTCAAATCAACAAGGTTTATTTCTTGAAACTCTAACGTTTTATACTAAGCCAAATAAAGAGATGAGTCATGTGGTCTTGCAAAATGCTACCGATAATCACATATTGACTTCACCAAAAATTCAGAAAGATATTGCTCAAGCTTGTGCTGATTTGACTGTTAAAGCAATAATTAGTGAGCTCGAGGATGATTACTTTTCCTTGCTAGTTGATGAAGCTCGTGAGTTTACCATATTTTATCCTTTGCAGTTTAATGAGCATTCCGATATTCCTTTTCTTTCTTCAAGTCTCGGTAATTTTATTGTTAATGTAGAGTTGATTCTGATTTTGTCAATTTGAAAAGAATTTCTGACCTTGCTTTGAAGATGGTTGAGAAGAGAAAGGATATTGTTTATCCATTGGTTTATTTGTTGATAAAGCTGGCACTCGTTCTACCGGTAGTAACGACTAGTGTTGACTGAGTTTTTTCTGCAATGACTTTTGTTAAGGATAAATTGCGCAATCGAATGAATGATGATTGGTTTAATGCATGCATGTTAACTTATGTTGAACGTGATATATTTAATAAGATTGATGATGAAGATATAATGCAATATTTTCAAGGAATAAAGAATTGAAGAATGCTTTTCTAATCATTCTATTGTGATCATAAACCTTCATGGTATTTACTTTGTAGCTTCTATTATTTTTGTTGTTATCTAGTCTTTTTTATTGTGTTGCTTTCTAATACTTCTTGTAATGTATGGGCTACAATTTCACTTCATTTGCCGAGAGACTTGTTGCTTTTGCATGTATTGAAGGAATATTTTTCTTAGGAAGGTATTTTTTTGCTCATAGGCTTTTTCTTTGTTTCTTAATGTGAGTTATAATGAGTCTTGTCCTACTTTCTATGTGACCTTTTTTTATTTGGGGTTTTCTTTCAGGTTATGTGCCATATTCTAGCTTAAAAAGAAAGGACTGATGTCAAGTTTGACATTCTCAAGCAAGTTAATATCTAGAGATGACGACCTTTACTGTAATTTTACTCGTCTTCTGTACAGGTAATGTTGACTTTTTTATTCACCATTATAAATAGAATGATGATGTATGGATGTACTGGAGTATATTCTCATATTTGTTTTGAAGGATTGGTAAAATTTGGGGGGCTAAATGATTGGTCAAACTATTATCTGCATCTTGTTACAAAAGCAACTATATTTTGAGCGAGTTCATAACTTTTTACATAAAGAGTTGATTTAAATTTTCCTTACAAAATTTTTTTTAGGGGCGCCACTAAATCCAACCCAACTCTTTCAAGTTCCACGTCACCGACGTGATACCCACACAATTCAACTGCACTACCAACATTCTTCACTACAACCTCATCCTCAACTTCACCATGCGAAACCTGAATAAAAAAACTCAGCATTTACAACTGCAACGATGAAGGCTCACAAGTCCTACGACGAAATCTAGTTTGCTTCCACGGGCGTGATCACGTGGCTCACATTGTTCTGCCAATTCTCGAGAACCACGAATCGCATTAGCAGGGTTTTCTTGGGGAAACACGTGATGATCACTACAACATTTTTGGCTTTAAGTTTAAGCCACATTTTTTACTTTTTTTGCTAAAATAATAAGTTTTAATATTGTCCTTTTAACATTGGTTATGTTGAAAACCGATGTTACAAAATGCGCGATGATATTTTTAAAAATAAAATGTCATCGTTAACAACGATTTTAGAAAAATTGATATTAATAGGACGATTTTAGCATCGATTATTTAAAAATCAATATTGTCTAAGCACTCACAACATCAATTTTAAAAAAATCGATGTTACTCTTGCTATTCATTGTTCACGAATATCAATTATTTAAAATTGATGTTGTTTATTTCTATATTAAAATCACTATCGTCCTCCTTCTCTCTCTAGTTTTCTCCTCTATTCTTCTTCTCTTTCTCTCGAAATCCTCTTCTATTCCTCTCGGCACACACCAAAAATTCGCTCCCGCAATTAGACTTGCCTATCGCCGTCGTCGATGATCGCCCCAAAAAATGCCTCAAGACCGACACTATGGTTTCTCCTTTAAGAGATAAAACCCATGCCTTTGTGTGTAGAGTGCAGTGGTAGAGACTCGAAAGTTAGGGTTTGTGCGAAAATGACCCATCAATCATCAAATGTCCATGCTTAGGTTAGTTAGTTAATACTTGCAATTCATTCTTTTTTGGTTTGCAAAGAAGAGATGTTGAAACCCATTTTATTGAGAACCATGGTGTCACAATTGGTGAAGCATGAGCCCATCGAAACCATAGATTTGGACTTGTGAGGAACCTTTCTGAGTCTGACTGACATAGGTGATGCCAAGCCATGAGACGAAACCATTCTAATTTCGGCAATTGCAAAATCCTTCGACCATGTCGGAGACTTCAAACCGTGTGACCCAGTTATCGTCCCTCCTTCACTTTAATTTACATTTTATAATTTTGCAAGATACTTATCGTGGGATGACTATTTTATGGAAATTACGTTTTTGTAAGCTTTGAGGTCCAAAGACCCTAACAAGAAAGTAATGTTTATTTTATTTTTGTAAATGCCATTGCTTTCAAAATTTGGTTTGCTTGCTTGGGTTGGTTTTCAAATTAAAGGTTTGTGCATTTGGTGTTGTTAATTAACATTTCATGTTGGGGCTTGTTTGGTGAGTCAAGATGGTGTAATTGGTAAGTTCATTAGGTTCTCATATCCTAATTATTCACTCTTTTTTTCTCTCTAAAACACAAGTTTCTTACTTTGCTTTTTCTTTGTCAAGAATTGGTTACAATGGATTTCTAGGAGGTTGCTTTAATGACAAGCTACCCTGGGCAAAGGTTTGTATTTAAGAGAATGACTTTTTTCTTTTTCTTTTTGGAGTATTCATTAAATATTCTCATTCAGAAATGATGAGGACCAAGAAAGCCCAATGGGTCGAAAGCCTAGCAGTGCACTACAAGGATTGGGAGGCCCCATGACAAGAAGCAATATCAAAGGAAGCACAAGAAGCATTAGATCATGAAGTGAACTACTTCCTTTCTCAAGCATTAGAACAATATATCAACCTTTCCTTGAGCCCAAAGACCAACCGGAAGAAGAGCTCAGATTGCTCCAATTGATTCAAATGAGTGAAGAGCTCAAAGATCAATGAGTGAAGAGTCTAGATTTCTTCAATATTTTGAACATTACTTGAGTTCTAGATGTCTTTTTTAAGAGTTTGTTGATGCATTGAAATCTCCGAAGGTTTCCTACAAGTCGTATTTCTAGTCTCAAGTCCTAATTATGCATTTATGATGATGAAAATTGGACAGGAAATTCAGCACGAAGTTATGGACGAAAATTACTTTTTGTTTAGACTTTATTTTAGTGAAATTTAGAATTAGGAATATGCGAATGAAGTCCCACATTGGAAAGAAAGAGGAGAGAGACACCATTTGTTGGCTATAAATAGCCATTCATTTGTTTTATGTAGACATATTTGAATTGAATAAAAACTTTGCGCTCTAAAGAGTTGTGTGAGAGGAAGTTTCTCTTGGGTTCTTGATCGGACCAAACCTTGGTTCTTATCAAAGGTTTCTATAACCTTTGTGGTGAATCCCCATGGGACTTATCACTCTCCATAGGTGTAGCGTCTTTTTCCATTTCTTGTCTTTTCCGCTTATATTTTATTTTAAATATTTTGTTCTTGTTAAACTCATTATTTTTGCACTGCACTCTTTTTCATATTATCTTTATCTTTGTTTCGCTTCATCAAACACTTGGCGTGCACCTTGCCTATGACACTAAGTTCGTATTAAGTTGCATGCTTTGCTTGTTTTAACTTCCTCTTTGCGCAATACATTTTCTTGCGCTACATTATACATAAAGCTTGGACCTTTTCTTTTCAAGAGCATCTTTCCTTTGTTATAACAAGAAGCCTTTTCGAGGATGATCCGTAAAGAAAAAAAATGAACCCCATATTGGTTTATATGAAGAAATCTCTTCGTGTTTCAGAAATCCAGGACTGAGAATCCTTTGGAGACAAAGTACCTGTAAGTGTTTTCCTTTGTCCATTCACTTTTGTTGATTAAAACCTTAAATCCATATGCTTGTTTTAAAGAGACAGATTCTTTTATTGCTCAAGTTATTGTATTTTTTAAATGTGATCTTGTTGACTGTGTTTTTCTTTTTTTTTTTTTTGGCCAACTAGTTATGTTTGTCATGTATAAGTAAATGTTATTCTCAACACTAATCATGCCTTTGCTACTGGACAAGTGAGTTCCACTGCACTCTCTAATTAAAAATATCATTTAAGTGTCTTGATTGAAATACTGACTTATGGTTTATTATCATTTTCCTTTTGTAATTTCCATTGGACTATATATTGGCACACACACGGTGAGCATGTCACACTACCAACACCAGTTGGCACATAAAATATTTTTCTTAAAGATTCCTTTTAAGTTATTAACAAACACTAATCATGCCTTTGCTACTGGACAAGTGAGTTCCACTGCACTCTCTAATTAAAAATATCATTTAAGTGTCTTGATTGAAATACTGACTTATGGTTTATTATCATTTTCCTTTCGTAATTTCCATTGGACTATATATTGGCACACACACGGTGAGCATGTCACACTACCAACACCAGTTGGCACATAGAATATTTTTCTTAAAGATTCCTTTTAAGTTATTAACAAGCAATATTTTTTTAACCACCTGATACTAAGAGATTCAACTTAACTCAATTTTTTTATCATGTCTGATCAATGCAACAACTACACATGACCATGTTTCCATGCAATGAATTTTCTAATATCATAATCCAAGTTGGTAACCTTGTTCTGCTTGACGTATAATATGTTGTGATGAATCACTCTGCAAATCAAATAAGCATTTTATATAAAACCATATAACTTTTATGACATAATGAATAAATTTATGATTTTTGTATTAGCTTATATTCATATTCAATACTAGTATGATTTATATAAATTTGGAATATTTTTTGCCACTATCACTACTAGACTACTAGTACATATTGCAGTGCATCTTTATCTTGCTATTCAATCTTTAGAAGGGCTTTATATATTAAATTCTTGTTGCAGTTAGGAGTTTATGAAGTAATTTATTTTGTGGATAAGAGACTAGAAAATCCAAATATTGCATATATTGTCTATCACTACCTACTTTCATTGACTGGTGTAAAGGTAACATTTTCATAAACTTTTGGACATAATTAAATTGTTGTCTCAGTTCAATTGGCTTAGGGATACCTACTGATAATGATTCAATATAATTAACTTATGTATTTGTTAGTTCCTTATATTTGTGTTTAATATCTCTAGCCAATATGTAGAAGATATTATGAGCATAACTTTAATGTGAAGAATTTCCTTATATGCAGGTTAGGAAACATCAACTATTGATGAATAAATTAATTTGAAGTTTAAGGAGCACTAATTTTGAAACTTGGCTTAAATTTTCACTTTGTAATATGATACAACACCTCCCCTAAAAACATGTTCCAGAAAAAAAGAAACGTGAAAAGAAAACAAATAGTAGGTTTTGACCAAGTCAATAGTAACCACACCACTACTATAGTGCATGCTAAAAAGAAGTGGAACATGATCATGTTTAGCATCAGTAAAAGACATTTTTTTATTTGTAGATGTAGTTGTTTAGGCATTGTGTGTAGGATAGTATAAATACACTTCATGGATGAGTGAAGGTAGTTTTCAAGTATCTTTAATTGTTTATGTAACCTTGTATAAGTGAGTCCACTCCATACGATGATAGGAACACACTTGTTGGACATATTTAAGGATGAGATTCTTGCCTTAATTTAGAGATAATGATGGAAATCAGTGTGAGAAGGTGCGACTGTAACGACGGTCATGAGTGATGGCTTCAACAATCTTGAATGCAGCGACATGGCGATTAATCACGACTTTGGATGGCTCAAGTTCATGGTGGTTCAAAGATATTGATAATGACTGTTGAATCGTTACAAAACAAATAAAACTAGAATTAATTCTGCAGTACAAGAATAACCTAGGTCGACTCAGAGATACGATTCACTTTGATTCCGAACTCAATCCACTTATAAACAACAAGGAGAATTTCGACGAACAATTGGCCGACAATGAATGAAAATTGCAGAAAACACAACGGAAATGCAGAAAATGAAGAAACTAACATAATTGATTAAATAGGTTGTGAAACAGATTCAAGAGCACCAATTCAATTCATCAAACCAAGCAATTCAAATTATCATAGTTCTACAAATAATGTTCTGACAATGTCATTAAAAGTAATTCAATCAAATTTACTCCTAAATTAATTGAAATCACAAATCAGATTGAAATATCATCCAAACAATGTGTGTTTAAATTTCGATATTAGGAAATGGATCAATAACTTAATGCATTCTCAATCCTAAACACATTCATAATCATGAGAATTGAAAATAGGATTGAAGAAAATCATGAACATTCACACATAGATTGAAATACTAAACCAGAACTCAAATTTTTCCTTGATTGGACTAGATCCTCGGATTGATTGATTGTTTAGCCTTCCATGATCATCACCAGTGGAAAAACAACTAAATTTGTGCAAGAAAATAGAAGAAAGAAGTTGAAAGGAAAAATAAAATGAAGAACAATTGATAAAAAGAGAGAAAAGATGTTGATCCTAAAACTTGTATAAGAAACTTCTCAAATATGTTTGTACAAAATGAAATAACTAACTATATTAATATATATTGTGACAGAACAGAAGGAAAGGATAAGCCTTGATTAGGCCCATCTAATCTACCTAATTATGCTAATTACATAAATCAAAACCCAATCTCGCATCCCAAATTCCAAGTACAGAAGTTCTGACTTCCAAGCCTAAAATGACCCTCAAAACGACAAAATTGGTCTAAGCTTATTTCTGACAAAATTGTATCTCTTTTCTTTAGCTTTCGAGGGACTATGCATATTATCCATTTGGAGTTATATATAATCCTATAGGTCCTACACAAGGAACACAGGTCAAGTAAGCACAAAATCCGAAAATAAGCAACAATTATTAATTAAGTCCAATTATTTGCCTAAGACCAAAACTAAGTTAAGGTGATAAAATAAGAGTCCATGAGAGGTCAAATAAGCTAAGAAGAAAAGAAAAATACTAAACTAAAAAAGCTCAATCAACACATAGTGAAGGAGGGATGATAGTTGGGTCACACGGTGTGGCCTTCCGTGGTTAACTAAACATGTAGACCTGTCAAAACGGGCCAACCCGGCCCACCTGAGTTGGCCCACCACGGGTTGACAACAAAGTGCGCCGGGCCGGGTTGGCTCACTTTGGTGGTGGGTCAGATTTTGCCTAACCCGGCTCAACCCACACGGGTTGGTGGGTTATACGGATTGGCCCGCGAGCTGGCTCGCGGGTTAGCTCACTTTAAATTTAAAAAAAAAATATTAAAAATCACAAAATAAGTGTAGAAAAATACAAATTAAACCAATTTAAGTAAATTTAAATATTACAAAATGCATCAAACTTAACCTTAAACTAAATGTACATGAAACTCAAACAAATATAAATATGTTCAACAATATTAAAATAATAAAACACCAATTTAACTCCTCAAATTTCAAATTCTCATATCTCAATCATCAATATTAACTTGTCTAGGAAGAATATTAGAATCATGGTTTGACAAATCAATTTCATTTTTATCATCATTTTTTCCATTACCTTTTTTTTTTGTCCAACCTGCGAGTCAATCCGGCTCACCCGAGTGGATTGCGGGTTAAATGAGCCAAAGTCAAAATGACCTGGAACCTTGGTGAGCCAACTTTTTTATAATCCAACCCACCAATTTTGAGGGCCAAAACGGGCTGACCCATGGGTTGGGCCCGTTTTGACAGGTCTATAAACATGCAGTGCAATAAACCGAACCGAAAAACCCAAAATAAGTGTATTGCGGTGGGGTGCAGGAAGCTGAGGCTGATTTGCTTGAAGAGGTGTGCTGGAATTGGGGATTTGGGTGTGGATTTGGTGCAATTAAGTGTAAGGAACTCATTACATTGGATATCTCTTATTTTCCTGTGAGTTTCTCTCTCTCTCTCTCTCTCTCTATCTGGTGTTCATTATTTGTTGATTGAGCTTGGTTATGGATTATTGGTGGATAGTTGGTGATGTTTTCTGTGTTTGGTTTAATTGGTTGGATTGGTTTATTTTCGTGTGATAAAGAAGCAGTTTATTGACACTATTTCTTATTTGTTTGTTATCACTTTTTAGTTAACTTTTCTTCGTTTAACTATGCATCAGCCTTCAGCTTCTCTCCTCGTTTACGGGATCAAGCACGTCGAGGGAAGGTTATGGCTTGCTCCAATCATAGGGTTTTTTCTTTTCTTTTCTTCTCTTTTTTTGGTTTAATATTATTCTATGAAACAATGTTCTATGTTGTTTATTCCTTAGGGTCGTCTTTGGATTCATGCTGCCAGTAAAGTCCCAAAGGAATCTACAACCAAAGCAATGGAATACCATCTAAAATAGGAATTAAAAATCTGAAAATTAGTGTACTTGGAAACCATATTTCTACTACTTATTCTTGTATTGATTTTTGTATATGTAGTTTACAGCCAATTCCTGAATGTATCTTGTCATAGCTTAGAAAATGGGATTTAACTACTTTGTTTTTCCTATTGGCGTATGGAAGGTGGAGGTTCAAGAAAAGGCTAAAATTCTTCCTGATGATATAACAAAACACGTAAGGATCCTTGACTCTATGCTTAGTGAACATTTATCTTTATTCCATTACTAGATTGAAATTTTATGATCAATAACTAATTTAGATTCACTTTCTGGATTGTAGCAATTCAAGATTCCGATATCATTATCCCAAATACATAAGCCAAGCCTTTTAATAGAAGAATCAATTATATTTTCTTTTTATATCAGTATTTTGCAAGAGTTTATAACTTATAGGTTGAAACCTTGACTTTTCTTTTCCTTGAGTAACACACCGTTAACAAAATATGGGAGAAGAGGGAGCTCCTCTTCTAATTTATCTTGATTTATATACAAAAAAAGTTATATGCACGCCCCAATTTTGGAGTGCTTGATAGGAAGAAAGAGACAGATAGAGAGGAAAAATAAAGAAGAGAGAAACGGATAGATGCGACAAATGATAAAATGGGAAATAAAGAGAGATAGGAAGAAAAATGAAGCGAAAGTGAGATCAAAGAGAAAACAAGTGTATGAATATAATAACCCTTGATTAAAACATTGACATTTTGTACATGTCATTGGCTTTTACTTTTTATGCTACAAGAATGTGTAACAAAACTCTTGCATGTGTGATTCAATTTCTTCTACTTTATATGTAATATGAATTATTTTGGTTTTAATATTTGTTATATTGATAGTTTGTAAATATCATTCTTATTTTCGTGACCATCCTCACTTTATGAATATGTTCTTGCAAAGGATTCTGACTTGCCTAGTCTATTTGCAATATCAAATTGACCGTGCAAATCTTAGAGGAAGAAATAGAGATTTCCTTTATATTTTTATACAAATTCTAACTGTTGATTCCTAGTTATGCAAATTCTCTCCACTTAAGCCCATTTTTGTTTTTTTTTTCCTTAGGTGAGGTTGAAAGCACAAACTGATTATTGTTGGCTATGTGAGTGGCCACATATTCGTGTCTTTCTACATCTATGCAATTCCTATGATTAAGAACTATTTATGTGTATGTTAAGCAAGTGTTTTTCTTTTGTGTTTAATCCAGAAATTGTTGATTCCATTTGAGATGTGTGGATATCAAGGTGTTTATAATATGCAAAGAAAGGTATTATGGTTCTAACTTCTAAGTATATGTCTTGCTTTCTATTTTTTCTTGGAATGAAGGTTGTGATTTTTCTACTTGTTCAAGATTGAGATGTGTAATAAGTGGCAGGAAGCTGGCACATGCCCATATGGAGACCATTGCCAATATGCTCTCAAGAAATATGTCAATAAGTAGGTTCACCATACGTTATTTTGAAGTTCACTAGCTTCTTCATGTTGCATTTATTATATTAATATTAGTGTCTTAGTTTTGTTCTTTATTGTCACGGGATTATGTTTCTAAAAAAATGGATAAAGAAGAAAATGGTTCTTGCGAAACAAAATAAGTTTTTTTTAATAAAAAAATGCAGAAACTACATCTATTGTGGCACCAACTGATGTAGAAATGACCTTTTCAACATCGATTCTAGTGAAAACCGATGCTGTAAAACCCTTTTTACGTCGATTTTTATGAATCAATGTTGAAGCTTGTCATATTAATATTGTTCGATTCAACATTGATTCTAGAATTGATATTAAATGTCTTCTAGAACCGATGTTGACTACCTTTTTTGTAGTAATGTGAATGTGGTTGTGAGGTTTAGATTACAATTTTTTCACTCTATACCATAGTGCAGAAAAAACTGTCGCTGTAGATAGTAAAAAGACCACACTCTTTTAGTTGTAGTCATATTTTTAAGACCACACTTTTTAAAATGTGGACAAATACTATAAGCTACAAACTACAATGTTTAAACTATGGCTCTATAACTGTTGTTTAAACCCTAAGGTCATGGTTTATTAACTATTTTCATACATGTTACATGTTTAACTCACCATTATAGAATTATGGATATATATTTTAGACAACTTATTTTTTAATGTAGACATTTGTTGCTAAACATTTAGGCCATAGTTTTCTAAATGTAGTCCAAGTGCTATATGTTTAAGATGCAATTATAAAAGTGTGGATGTATATGTTAGATAACCCCTTTTTCAATGCATACAAATAGTATAGGAAATGATTCTATAATTGTTTACAAATTTAAACAATGATGACTTTTTAATTGTCATTTTACTATAAGCAATGTTTATTGAATTTATTCTTATATATAGTAAATTGGTATTTAAGCCATAATTACGTAATTATTTATCATTTATTAGTGACAATACTTAGTTTTTTTTGTATATAAATAGTTAAAAAATATAGAAAATAGAAAGAAAAAAGCATTTAACTCAAAATAATTAAACTGTTAAATAAAAGGTGAAAACACTTTATATATATTGAAAACGTACTAGCTACAAAATATGCATAAACACTAGTAACATTTTTTTTTGTCATTCCTAAGACCCTAAAGTGGATTAAAAATATTTTCTCAAAAGTCTCATAATTATGCAACACTTGCGACTCAGTAAATTTTAAGGGGAAATAAATTAGTCTCTAAAAAGTTTCATCTCTAACAAATTAAGCTAGCCTCCCTGCATATGAACTTCAATCTTCTAAATCTTGGTCATGAGCTTATTGCTCTCAAACCTACAAATATGAAAACATGAAATATAGTTATACATTTCTCTTTAACAAAATCCATATTTCAATCCAAGTATCGAAAGTCTCGAAGTTATATGCACACATATATCTAATATTTGATAATTTTTAAGGAAAAAGACTTTCGTTTTTTGGAATTAGTATCATGTTTAAATAGCATGTAAAACTTGCATGTTTACCTTTCTTTCAATCAAATCAAATCAATAAATAAAAAAACTACGTACCCCATTACCCGGAGACTTCACGCTATGTGCAGGTAAGGTGGAGGGATGTTGTACGCAGCCTTACCCTTGCATATGGAAAGAGATTGTTTCCGGATTCGAACTCATGATCAACAAGTGACCAAGAGACAATTTTACCATTGTGTAGGTCTTGCCCTCAATCACATCAAATCAATGTCTTATTAAAACATTTTAGTCCAACTCAAATTGTCAGATCAATTCAGAAAATTCAATTTTCAATTCTCAGTCAAGAATACCCACACCTCAAATACTTATGCAACTTAGATTAAAATATGAAAGTCAAATTATTAATATTCATCTACTAGCAAAGCAGTTAATAAGCTTTAATTCAGTTTAGATTCATACATGTGTAGCTAATGCCAATTTCAATAATTAAGTCCATTTAGGTGTTATTAACTTTGCTCAGCAAGTAATTTCATAGATGAAAGCATTGACCATTTATATTCAACTAGTTTTAGAGATAACCACATGATGCATATGTAGTTTTTGCATTCAATCTCGGGGAAATTTAATGGAAGAATAATAATAACAAACTCACAATCTCTTCGTGTCCTTACTTATAATATTAGATAACTACATAAGTCAAACAAATAATGTCCTTACTTACCTCCAAATCCTGCCTTTGGTGTGGTCTACTAGCAAGGATGAATTCTTTTTCCCCAAAAACTGGTCAGTTTTATAATTTGCCCTGTATATGTGACAAGGTACATATAATGAAACTATGAATTTGCTGGAACAAGATAAGAACTTATTGAGCAGTGGATGCACTTGGAGTTACATAGTTATTTACAAGCAATAACTTCAGACAACAAGTTCAATTAGGCCATCAAGTGGCAGGATTAGTAGTTGTTAAAATAAGAATAATTGAAAAAATAAGCAACAGAGCATATGAGCTCGATTAAGAACCATATTAGCTCACCAATGGTGAGACTATTTATTCAAAAAAAAAAAAAACAATGAGACTCTTGAATTATGCATTTTACAGCTTGAAACTTTGAACATAATCCTTCAAATTTCAAAACCAATAAATGAGTTTATAATTTTTTTTTTTGTCAGAATCACAAACTCCTAGCCTCATGCAATTTGGTAGGGACAAAGAGCCTGTGATGCTAATGCATAATCATATAACTAACTATAAATTTCAATCATAATAACAATAAACTTTTTTATTCTTACTAACTAGAATTTTTATTAATATTCTACGTGTCTATTGCCTACTTATACAAGTTCCTTAGATAGCATGATAAGAAATATCCTAAACTCCAAGATGTTTCATCTATCATAACTAAACTAATTAATTTATTGGTAACAACTCATGCTTTTTCTTAAGAGGCAAAATATAATACATTAAAAATACAGACTAACCACAAGGTTTTTTTTATAAGCCAAGAAAAGTTTTTGTACTAAAAACACTAACATTCACCGTTCACATAAGTAGTATGAAAACTATAGATCAATTATTACAAAAAGTCAGTAATAGAGATAATTCAGCACTTATGTTAGAAGCATATCTACCCTGCACATAAAACTGACTCCCTATAATCATCGAGTCCTATTTTTATTTGACAATATCTATTCCACCTGCCATAGACCCACCACAACTTAACTGCATTATGCCTACAGGATCTACCTAATCCCATCCCATCACAATATCCCTTGTGTTATTGTAGCTATATTCTGATATACCCATTTCCCAAAATATTTGCCAAAAAAAATCACCATAAAATTAACACATATCATGTAGTCATACCCTTAAATGCACAACAAACTAAGCACAAACTACCAAGTTATCATTTATGAATATACAATCAATTTATCTTTTGAAGAGATAAAAACACATAATATTAATGAAGATCAAGTAGGCACAAGAAGCACCAGACCTGATACAAAAAGTACATCAACATACAATAATAAAAAATAAAAATGATAAGTCGTCCTACACCCTTTCCTAAATACACAAAGCCCGACCAGACCCTCACTTCTGCTAATATCTCACTATATGGTTATCCTATTCCACTAGTGTGTTCCATACAAGTTATTGGATTAGTTATCCAAGAAGCTAGATAATAAATCTCTTAAGGAAACTAATTAAAATTTAGGGAAATGGGCTTTTGATATGATGGAGGTTTAGGTGGAAGAAACACAAATCCCTAATTGAGCCCACAAAGAGAGAAAAAGGAAAGGACTAAGAAGAGAAAAGGTTAGAACCCATACCTAATTTTGTGAGAGAGCACACGTGTGGAGCAGAGTAAGCCTTCCTTGAAATCAATCGTAGGCTTTGGCGACTTCGATAGTTATGTCGAATGTCCCGAGTTACACTCTTGAGTTGTGCTTGTTTGGGTCTTGGATCTTCGCCGTGAACTTCCCCACGGTCTCTGTGGCACAGTAATGCTTCTTCTTTTCTTGTGAATATGATTATATAATTGAAGATAGAGAATAGATGTTTATGTACTGGGCATTATATTTAAGTTTTATTTAAAAATAAAATATCTTGCACGCTACATATTTCGTAGTTAGACTAGATTTAAGTTTTAATTTGTTTAAAGTCTTTTTAACTTCGCATGCCACTATTTTATTTTCATTCATTTAAGCCTCTTATCCATAATTTAAATCTTGTCACCTAATCTAAATCAATGATTTCAACAGCATTTATAAAAAGAATAAATCTAGGATTTGTAAGAGCATTTTTAGTGATAGATCTTAAATTGAGATCTTAGACACTTTTTTGATAGACCATACAGTGTCACGTAGTATTGAAGATCTTTCAAAATCTCTTTCATTTTTTCTTTAGCGGTAAATTTTATTTTGGAATCTTAGTTAATTTTTAATAGATCTCACATAAACTCCACTTTTAAATATTTAATAAATTAGAATAAATATTTTTTTCTCTTCTTCTACTTTTAAATATTTAATAAATTAGAATAAATATTTTTTTCTCTTCACCTTCCCCTCCTTATTCTCCTTCTTCTTCTCCACCTTCCCCTCCCCCTCCATCGAGGCACACACCTTTCCCCTTCCCCTTCCCCTCTACCGCGAACCACCCCCTTCCCCTTCCACTCCATAGCGAGCCCCCCTCCGTCGACCTGTCTTTTTTTGTCTATTTTATTTTCTTTCTTCTTCTGCAATGCCTAGTTCTTCATGTGCTGTTTGATTTTTTTTTCAACCTCCTTCTATTGGTACCGCCATTTGTTCTTAGAGAGAGAGGAAAAATTGTTTTTTTGGACACTGTGCAGATTTTTAGGGTTCTTCTACAAGAACCTATTCTCCATGCTGGAGATATGTTCAACTCATTTATTTGGAGATCTAGTGAATATCAGATCTTGAGCTCAAAATCTAACACTAAAGATGTTTTAAGCCACATAATTTTAAAAGTGGTCTAATGTCCCCACGGCTAAAAACCTGTGGCCTATTATACCTCAATAGTGATACAGACGTGGTCTTATTTAAATAGGCCACGCCTATTATCTATAAAGGAAAAAAATGGCCTATTTTAAGTTCTAACCACAGAATTTTAATCGTGGAAACGAAAGTGTGACTTAAAGCCCAAAATGTTACACTGGGTGCTTGATCGTGATCATCTGAATGGTTTCAAATAAGATAATAGAATGGGGGTTTGATATTGATATGAGGCTTTACTTTACAATTAAGTTTAGGCTCAATTACATCATGCATATTTGGCAACATAAAGTCTAGGATCAAGTCCGGGCTTGAGGTTCATTTGGACTCTAATGGGACAATTGTGACTACGTTTCGGCCCACAAAGTGAAATGTTGATTTTTGAGGAACGCCCCCATTTCCACGCGCAATGAATTTAATTTTCTCACTCATATTTATCGGATTCGTTGGTTGAATTTTCTTTCTTCTCTTTTTTGTAAGTTTTGGATTATAAAAATACATGTGATCATGTTATTTATCTTTTGTACAAATTGTGTTTTAATTTTTGCAACTATAATTTCAATTTAATAATATGACTATGTATATGTTTCGAGTGACAAAGGAGGATCATCCTGATTTATTGAATGTAATTGTACTAAAGGTATGAAGCTCAATTATCCTGTGTTGGAGAATGACATAAATCCAATGTTAGAGAAATTTTCTTATCATTCACAAGTTACTATGTTCAGTCATCCTTCTTGGACAGACGGTCCATAACTCCTCAAGCGTTGAACATAAAAGATGTGAGCGCTTACTGTGCTTAATTGTCCTATCTGGCTAAACAACCCACAACCTCTTAAGCAATGAGTCTACTTTGACTCGCCTACTTGGTGGATCAACTCTACTTGAGTTAAAATGTTGGCCTGACCTGATCCACCACGGGTTGATGGGTTAAACAAGTTGATCCACTTAAAAAAAATTAAACAGAAAATCATTTTTTTAAAAAAATAAATTCCAACAAAATAATTTACATTTGTGATTGCATTTGCTCATACCTTTTATTATTTTGGAAATTCCAATTTCAAAGAAATCAATTTTTTAAAAGCAAAAAAAAAAACCATGGAAAATGTATTACGAGGGATTGAGGAAAGATTAGTGGGGGAACATAGGACATATATTACG
Source organism: Glycine tomentella (assembly GCA_007407185.1). Lineage (NCBI taxonomy): Eukaryota > Viridiplantae > Streptophyta > Magnoliopsida > Fabales > Fabaceae > Glycine > Glycine tomentella. Next base: position 1,411,832 of record PYAF01005856.1, read on the forward strand.
ACGGAATAGTGAGAATTAGCAAGCGATCATTCGCGAGACAATTCCATGGAAATTAGCGAGGGAAAAATGAAGGATGAACGAGAAATAATTGTGAGAGATTAACAATAAGCTAGGGGTAAATTGCGAGAAATTAACGACTACTTAATGAAGGAAAGTTGTGAGAGATTGGCGACAACTTAGCGAGGAATAGTTAGAGAATGTTTTTGCAAGGGAATAGCGACATATTTGCGTAGGAGGAGATAGCAAGGAAACATCTTGTAGCTTAGTAATGACTTGAATTTAGCAAAAGAATATTTCATCGCAAATTCTTCACAAATCATATTAGCAAGGGATTTTAAGGACCACTTCCCTCGTTATTTGTAATTTTCTTGTAAGGCGCTTATTATGCTTGGTCAACCTTCTTAACCAGATAGTCCAATATGTAAGTGTTTTTGTTTGGATGAATCATCCGAATCATTAAAATCAGTAGACATGCAACTCATGGTACTTCTAATATCTGTGGTTACGTTTCTTATAAAATTATTTTTGGAAATATAAGCTTGAGAACATAACACTCTTATGTTTGATACAAGCTATAAAAAATATTTTCGGACATGATTTATCTCTTATTCATTTTACATATGTTTTATCTTTTTCCATTCTCGTGTAAAAAGTGGAAATCCTGTATTTTTATGGGAATAAAAGTCATTATTTTCTCATATATAACTCCTCGCTTTCACCTTTTCTTGACTTGTTTTTTTTTTGTTCTATTTTTTAAATAAAATAAATTTAAAAATATTTCAAGAAATCAAAAGTTTTATTCACTTAAAGTTTTCAACAAACTAGCAATTTTACTTATTTTTCCTTAGTGTTGTTGCTTATGACAAGACCTCTTATATCTCTAACTTGTTTGACAAACAGGTTTATTATCTCTTTTAATTAGGATTTAATTATCGGAACCACTATGCCTAAAAGCTAACCTTCAATTAGGGGGTGCGAATAAGCTTAGGCCGAAGAAGATTTTTGTTAAATAGGCCTAGTCTATTTAAAAATCTAGAGGTATGAGCTTAGCTTGTTTTATGTCATAAGCTTTATTTTTATGATTGACTTGACCTATTTGAAAGTTTAATTTGACATATTAACCTACTTAAAAGCCTATATCCTATTAAAGCTTTTATATAAGTCTAAATTCTCATTACATTGGACAGTATGTTCATAAATCATTGAAAAACACTCTATGTGCATCAAATTATAATCTATAAAAATCAAAATTATCATTACTCAATGCATGAGACAAAGATAGAAATGAGTCAAGCCTTACATGTTAATATGATATAAGTTTATTATCTTTAAGATAACTTAGTTAAAAAAACCTATTTTGTAATAAGTTATCTAATTAAAACATAAATTTATCACTCAATAAATGTTTGACTCTTATTGTAGGTCAACATTCAAATATTTTTAAAAGGTAAACAAATATATAATTTTGATACAAATGATAATAATTTATACCTACTTAAATAGGTGGATTTGTTAAGCCTAAAAAGTTTTTTAAATGGTCTTAAATATGACATTTTTAATAAATATGTTTTTATAAAAGTCTAAACATGACCTATTTTTTTGAAAAAATCTAATCTAGGTTGAACTTGACGTAGACTAGATCATAAGTCCTGGAGAAAGCCTGAACCTATTCCAATCGTACTTCCCATTAACACTAAAAAATTAAAATTACTGGTGATTTTGAATTCTAAGATCCGATAAAAATCCTAAGCCACTATCGCAACTTAAGAGTCTTAGACTCTAGTACGAGAGTGAATGGATCAACTAATTTGAGAGAAAACAATAAAGCAAAATATAATTATTTATACTTTTTTATGTTACCACCCTAATTTTGTAGGATAAAATTGATTCTTTTATGTTATCCAAACACATTAACTATGCAATAAGCATTTTAAAAAAAAAAAACTATGCTATAAAAATCCCACCCCACCTAATTGAAACACTGCTTGCGTACAAGGCGTGTTCCCTCAAATTCCTTATGTTTTCATTGAAATTGTGAAATTGCATAAAAATGTGGAAAGGCAAAATAATCCCAATTGTTGAAACAAAACCCAGACAAATAACCAAAATAGATAACTAGTACAATACAACATACACTTGAGAAGGAGCAACAAAATTGTTTAGTGAGTCAATCTCTATTTCTCCCTGTTCTCTCTTTCCTTTCTCTGAATTATAATTATATAATTTATTGAATGGGATTATTTTCTCCAAATTTTAACCGAAGGATATATATATATATATATATATATATATATATATATATATATATATATATATATGAAAGTGTTTGTGCTGCTTCCAAAAAAAAATTTAAAGGTTTGTTAATATGACTGTGTTACGCCATGCCCAAAGGTCAAACATGGCACACAGTACAAGCACTCACACGCGCAAAGTGAAGTCAAAAGCGCGTTTGATTTGGCAAATAGTCGAACTCTTCCTTATCCTGCATATAAACATATACTATTATACACATACCTATCACTTCGCCACCACAAAACAAAACGCACTTCACATCATCGTTTAATTACGCTTGTTCGAATTTTCTTGTCCGCGCAAGACATGGCTGATACACAACCGCGACCAAACGACGCCGTTCCTTCGAAGGAGAGCCTCGGCACACGATGCTGTCACTGCCTCTGCCAAACCTTCTGGATCCTTTTGGTTATCATAATCATCATCGTTATGCTTGCGATTCTTGTCTTGTACATCATCATCACACCACGCTCCTTCAGGTTCATCATTTTTTCTTAATCCGCAAATATTAATTATTAATTTTGTTATAATATTAATGATAGGAATTTAAATCTATTATATTTCTCTGATCGTTTTTTTTCAATTAAAAAATCAATTTTATAACTTTTTTTTTAGGTTTACCTTGATTGAAGCGAACCTCACACAATTTGATTACACCGCCAACAACACTCTCTACTACGACCTCGTTCTCAACATCACCGCGCGCAACCCCAACAAGAGGCTCAAGATCTACTACGACGTCGTTAGGGCCCACGCGCTTTACCAGAGCGTGGAGTTCTCCGCCGCCGACGTCAACATGCCCTGGAACGGCTACCTTCAGGACAAGAAGGGCACGAACTTCTTCGGCGCTGTTTTCTCGGGACAGCGTGTGATGGTGCTAAATAGAGACCAAATCTCTGAAGATAAAAAAGATGGGGTGTTCCCTATTGACATTAAGGTTCGTTTTACTATGAGGTTCAGGCTTGATGATTTTCAGTTAGGGTACTACTATCCCAGAGGCACGTGTGAGCTCAAGGTACCTTTGAATTCTAATAATGGGAATAAGGTGTCTCCTTTTCACCCTGCCAAGTGCCAAATCGACTTCTGAATATCTAAGTACATATTTTAATCTTTTCTACTGAATTCGTGATTGTAAATTTGTAATTGATACTATATTTTAGTGGCAGAGGATTTTTTTTTATAAATAATAGTAAAAAATTGTGTTAATTTTAAGTTTAAATATGTTTTTAACCTTTAATACATATTTGATTTTTATTTTTGTTATCTAATAAATTTTTGTTTAATGTTAAATTCTTAATAAAATAATGATTTTATTTTTTATTACTGTCTTTTTTTTTAATTCATGATAAATTAATGAATTTTATATTTATTTTTGGATAAATTTTTGTCTTGTTATTAGTCATAACTAAAATAAAATTCATTAATTTATCAACACCAAACAAAAATTTATTAGAAATTAAATCTAAAAATTAAATATTTATTAAGGATAAAAATATATTTAAGTCTTAATTTTATATGAGTTTTCATAACATAGGATTAAATTAAAGAGTTTAATGTTTATACATTGATAATATAAAATAAGTTTTTATATTTTTCGTACATAATCTTATTATAATATCATTGGATAATTTTTTTTTTCTTTTCTCTTTTAAATTGTTAAGAGTAACTTGCATAAATAAGTGATGCTATAAAGTAAATAAAAATTTATATTAAGAGATTTTGGTAGAAAAAAAGTTTTTGCATGTATAAAAATCATGATTCCTGAAAATAACAAATCCTATGAATTAATTATGATTATTAAGTACTAATAAAACCAGTTTAATATCTCATAGAAATTATTTAAAATATTTATAAAAAATTTAGAGCAAAGAATTACATGATAGTTTTATCATAATAAATGAAATAATTAGGAAAAATTAGATTTCTATCTCTCCTCGTGAAAAAAAGATTTTGTGAAAAATCTAGTTATAAACATTATCAGTAAATATTCTTTTTAGAGAATATTATTTTCTTAAGAGATACCTGTCAAACATAAGAAACCAAAATTCTTAATCTAAGATCCAGGAAACTATAACACCCCGTATGCATCATCCGGTGTATTAACATATTACTTAATCAGATAAGCACATAATTACTTTAATTAAAAAGCCGCGGAAGCGATTTCATTTTTAAACCATATTTCCTGATTCATTATGTATAGTACATAAGACCACAAAGCATAACTAGCCCTTTTCGATCTAGATAACAAAAGAAAGGCAGATCACAACCATATCCAACAGATATAACAGGAGGAATAAAATTACATAACTCAACCAGTCATCTACATATATACATCAAGTTCTCATGACCACATCTGTGGTTATACAAAACAATAAGCACCACGTGCTACAACCTCAAAAGTCTCATCCTCACACGAGGGCATACAAACCACATAAAGTCCATGTACAAAACATATCCAAAACATGTGTACACACACACACATCTTCCCTCGCAGGGGTACAAAACAATATCATAAACAATTGAGCCACCAAGCTCTAAAGCCTGTCCAACAGCTACGTAGAATCTGTCTCTACTGGGCCTTCCGCCCTGAGACCTATCATCTCTGCCAGATGAATCACCTGCAAAACATAATCCCTACACAGGGTGAGATACACATCTCAGTAAGCTTAGGATCCTTGAAGGTATCTCCTCCACCCTGACTCACTTCCATGATACACAGCATCACAATCAACCGGCCACCTGGCCCTCACAACAAATACATAGCCAATCATCCAGCTCTAATGTGTATCTGCGGAACTACGCCACCAAAGATGCATCATCATCAGCATTCGGACTCTCAGTCCTCGGTGTGAGACCAGAACTCACACCCGTGCCATCTCATCGGGAGCTACCCCTTACGCATGGATGCACGTATATGACACCTCCGAGAATAGGCTTCAACCGCGACAAGACCACCTATCTCTTGGTCTTAAGGGATCATCATCACCCTTTACGTGAGCAAATCAAACTAGGAGGTGCGCTCTTCTCCTAGGGAGGTCCATATCTATCTAATTGGCCAGAAGATCTATTCCACAGGTATCCATACATACCAAGCATAGAATTATGCATACATATCATCATGAGGAATGCAATAACCATTTCAATGCACATGCATCATGAATGCAACCATCACTCCCTCGGAGTATGGTGGAACACAGCAGTGAGAAACACTCCCAAGAAACCAAGAACTTACCTGGCAAAGCCGTGCTCTGCGGTTCAATCTCTGAACGGTAGTCTACGCCACTGACACCTTGGTGTCGCGCCCTATACAAAGGCACACAGGCACAATCAAAACCAATTCAACCTCACAAGGCATAAGCATATAACACGGTTCTCAACCGTCACAATGAAAGGAAGCATCATTCCTTTCCATATAAACCTCTATGTCCTCTATCTTAAGGTTATAGAATTAACCAAATCAAAGCTATACAAGCCCAAAGTTCAACAATGAACAATATGGCTACACGGCTTCTTCAACACAAAACACCGTTTATATAGCTCCCTGAGCATATATAGCCAATTGACCAACAAACTACCTACACATGCATTTCTCAGAGCCAAGAACCAAAGTCCATGAAATTAACATATCAAAGCTAATCCTTCATCACAACAACCCCCTAAACATACTTTTCTAAAGGACCCAAGCCTAATTCCAGCTCTAGCTCAAAAGGGTCACTATTCATCCCAAAGGCAAATTCACAAATCAAACGGTAAAACTCGAGTGTCTTACCTTTAAAACGACAAGGAAGGGTAGTGGACGACCTTTCCAAGCTTGGGTTTCCGAGAATCGCCTCCTTTCCCCTCTGAGCTCGAGTTTTGTGAAGTTCCCTAGAGAAAGGGATCTCTCCGTTTGAAGGTTTTTAGGGAAGAGTGATGAAGGATTCTAGCTCATAGGATGGTTCCCTACAAGTTTCATGTTTGAAGGGAAGTGTTTTGGTCAATAATGAAGGTGGTGTGAAGCTTGGCCCTTCAACAATGGTGGAAAGCAGCTGGGAGGAAGAAGAAGAGAGGGATTTGGCCAAAAATCGTGTAAATAAGCTTTTTATAGTGGCCCTGTCAGAGGTCCCGCGTTGATGGCGTCACTCTGGCGCTACCGGCGCCACATTCCAGAGAAAATTGGCTCCCTGGATCACTTATGGCGCTACCAGCGCCACTCTGACGCTACTGGTGCCAGTTCCCAGTGCATCTGGCGCCACTCTGGCACTACTGACGCCAGATTCCAGTGAGAAATGGCCTTCTGCTGTCATCTCACGCTACCAGTGCCACTGTCACGCTATCAACTTGAATCTCACGCTACCAGCGCCAGACTCCAGTCATGACTAAATCCGTCGCTAATTCTGTTACTAATGCTTTTACGTCAGAGTTTTATAAATTAAAACTTCTCTTTCTGTATTTCTTTTATTTATTTAGCCAAGGTTATTATAGAAAAAAAAAATCTGCTATCAAATACCCCCAATGAAGAATTTAATTAATATGAACTAATTATATATATATATATATATATATATATATTTAGTATATAATATGTTTTTTAAAGGAATTTTTTTACTGAAAACAATTATGCTAAATTAGATGTGAATAATATATTTTTTTTAAATATTTAACATAATTGCATATAGATAACTCAAACTCTAAATCTCTCCTCTAGCATTCAGTGTTAATTGACTCATGTGCTCGGTAGTGTTTTATTTTTCTTATGAATCACAAGGGTTATCACCCCAAGTCCGAGGAAAACTTGATTAAAACAAGAATCAGTCGTAGCCAATTAACAACACGGTCGCCAAATAGTAGCTAGTTTTTCCAAATTTGCCAATAAGTCTGTAACTTGATTTGCTTCATAGAGTATGAGACCATTGAAAACTCCCTATAATCTGAGTGAACTGAAGAATCCTTTGAACCATACCAAAAGCCACATGCGATTCAGGAAAACCATGAATTAGAAAATTAATCGTCACCTGAGAATTAGATTCAGTGTGAAAACTTTGAATCCTCGGCTCCCAAGCAATATCAATACCAATAAAGATTGCCCAAAGTTCAGCCAGAGTAATGGAACAAGCACCAATATGAGATGCATATGTGAAAATCACAGAACCATAATGATCCCCCTAAAGGCACACCTCCCACTGACGCTTTATTTGTTTGATGGTAAACAAAACCATCATAAACTTGAAGTCTCCATGCAATGGTGGGATCCATCTAATCATAGGAACCCTAAAAACAAACTTGAATGAATTGGTTTGGTTCAAATTTTGGACATTTCTATATTCCTTGGTTTCTTATATTATTGTATTGGTATATGTGTGTATATTCACAACCCATATTCCATCTCGCTTTATTTATCTGCACGAATTGGACCACTTTTAGTATTATTTACAATTAAATTATTTTTATTTTCTTGAGGTTGGAGATTGAATATTCATTCGGCTGGAGATATACCTGCACAGAGTTTCAGGTTCCATTTGGTGTATAGTATATGTTATTTACGATAGAAAAGACTATGTTGTGAGATATCTAGAAGAAAGGTGGTAGCAATAGCACAGGGAAATGCACTTTTCAATGTATTACGTAAGTTAAACTTTTTGACAAAAATATAAATTAAAGGTGGTAGCAATAGCACAGGGAAATGCACTTTTCAATGTATTACGTAAGTTAAACTTTTTGACAAAATATAAATAAGTATGTTGTTATTCTTAATTGGGACTTTAGCTTACATTAAGGTTTTGTGTGCTATTTAAGTAATTTAGAAAAGGAAATTGAACCATTTAAGTCATTCTCGACTCATACTCAGCATCATGTGGATCAGTAGGCACTAGCTATATATAGATTGTGATTTGTATAAAGCAATATTTTTAAAGCCTGACCTGAAAGCAAACTGTCAAAATTTTTAATATAGGTTTAACTGGTTACATTGTTTGATCGTACTATATAATTAATAGTAATACATGCATATGTTACAATTTATGGTAAACAAAGAGTGAAAGAGAGAAAGTGAAAAAAAGGAAAAAGTGATTAATATTTGAATAATACTCAAATGAGTAAAATCAGTTACAAATGAGAAAAAATTTGGCTTATATAGTCAATCCTATATCTCTAATATCCCCCCACAAGCTGAAATGTGTTGAAAACATTTTCAGCTTGGAGAATATAACACAATTACAACAAAACAAAATAAAGTCTAAAAACTGGAATATAGCTAAAATGTTGGAAATACATTGGCCAAATACAAGGATTTAGAAACAAATCAAAATGTAGGTGCAGCCATAGTGCATAGCTCTTAGAAGTCTTCAACTAAAATCTGCATCCTTGAACTTCTTCTAACATCTTCAGAGCACTTGCTCCAGCAAATCAAGAGTCCAAAGCAATCATAAAGGCCAAAATAAGCAAATCAAAGCTTAACCACCAAACTAAGGCAGAAGCTCAAATCATAAAGCTTAACCATCAAGAACAAAAGCTAAACAATGCTTAACCACTCAAGACAGAAGCAACCAAGGTTTAACCATCTATGGCAGAAGCTAAAACAGTACTTAACCACCATGGATGAAGAAGGACAACGCTCAACCAAAGATGTAGAACGGCCCTCGCAGAGAACGGCTGGGGTGAGCTTCAAGGTCAGGAGCGTGGAGCCCTTGGAATCTGACTAAGTAACCACTCTTACAATGCAATTTAAAAAGATAAGCAGAAAAAGAAAAGAGAAAAGTAAGTAGAAAAAGAACGGTGGTGAAGTGCAGCGGAGGAAAGAAAAATTATGGTGGATTGATAGTTTTGATACCGTGTTAAAATTTATGGTAAACAAAGAGTGAAAGAGAAAAAACGGAGAAAAAGAAAAAGTGATTAATATTTGAATAATACTCGAATGAGTAAAATCAGTTACAAATGAGTAAAAACTTAGTTTATATAGCCAATCCTATATCTCTAATAGCATATATAATTTTCATGTACATTTTTATTGTTAAATTCATCTAAGCTTACATATACAACACTTTCATTTCTGGACAAAAGTTAACACTACGTCGCGCTTTATAATTCATGATAACTTTTAATTAACCCTAGTTTAACCCGATCCAACTCTAGTCTTAACTCGTTTAATCCAGTTCAATCTTGAAAACACAGCTATTACATTTAACAAAAAAGTTAATTGGGAGGTTAATTGCTTCATTAACCGACAGACTAACCAGTCCAATCCAGCAACAATGTTAAAGATTAAAGTAACCTTCTTTTGATTTGTCAAAAATCACAATCATGCAGCATCGTGTAAATGTGAAGACGAATCACGACGACGCTCCACATTTGACATACTGTATGATATTCGCCAAGCACATCCAATTAGTTCAGCTAACCCAGAAACAGGACAAGCGTAATCAATCATAATCTGTTGATCTCTAGTACGCACCTTTTTAAACCTAATATTTACCATATTTTTAGAAGTTAGAAGATGAGATTTTTCTCTTGGCCTTTGTGTTTTTTTTTTTTTTTCGTATGCTCTGGGCTTATATATAAGTATCTTTAAAGATGACATATAAAATTAATTGACAAAGCAATGTACATCATATATAAATCATATATAAAGTAGCAAATGAACAAGGCTTGAGAAGATGTACATGGTAACTAAATTATAATGTCAAGTAAATTTATTATGCTTTTTTATACCATGTATAAGTTACTTGTAGCATGAATGCTATTATATACCATATGCAGTAATATAAAAAAGATTAACTTCCTCATTTTGTCACAGATTTATTCTTCTGAAAATAACATTATCATTTAATTAAACAATATAAATTTTAAAAAATTACACGAATGCATACACTACTTATTTTGTTATTCAACCATTTAACTTATAGTTTGAGCTAACCCTTATCTATTTGGGTCAAGTTAGTTATTGATATTATTGGGCCTCAAGCTCAATATCAAAACATATGATATATTCCTACTTGAAATTGAAAAGTTTTGTTAAATATGTCGAGTTTTTATAGAAAGGTGTTTGGTTTTAGGAAATCAGAACACATCTTTGTCCTCAAGCATCATTTTAGTTATGTCAATCTCTTTGCTTGTCAGAATTAAAATGCATTAGTTAGTGATATGTGTGTTATTTTTTTTATTGGATATTGTTTCTTACCAAAATCTGGAATTTCCACGTGTGAGTTAGATGTAGTCTAGGTGGATTCCAAATTTTGCACGTTGGATGGTGAGTCAACCTTGTTTAGGAAAGAGACATGCAAAACAAATGAAAGATACTCCGATGCTCAAATAAGTACATCAATTATTGGTTAATAACCGAGTATATGAAAGTATGTAGAAGTGTCCAAGGTGATCTTGGATGACTGTTTCCGAGTGTGTATCACATGAGTGTGGGATATAGAATATGTTATATCTGGAATAAGTATGAAATGAGTAAAGGTTTAGAGAGAACCTATACTTATAGTGTAGAGTGTGGGCTTTGGGCCTCTGTTTGTTAGTAATTTGTTGATAAGATAATAACAGATAACAGTAGACAGTTATCTAATTTAAATAGAAGATAATGTGTACCTTATTGATATACTGTTATTTGTAGATAAATAATAGCTTGTAGATAACTTGTAAAGATATTAGAAGATAAGGTGGTTACGCCAAATTGAATGACCAAGCATAGTTGATATGCTGTTAATAAGGACATATGTTCAGTAGACGTCTGTGCTCGTGTATAAGGTCGACGTTCGTGCTCCTGTAGCAAGGCTGACAAGGAAGGAGGACAACAGTGTTCGGTCTGACACTTGGAGAGTGAATAAGCACTATTAATATAGTAGTGCTGTTTTGGAGGATGTCCACGTATAAAGTGACCCTATAATGATGGCCACGTGTCAGTTTACCATTTTTGGACTATACAAATATCAAATTTCAAGTCTTGTATTAGTTATAATACCAGTCATGGTGTTTCATATCGTAAATCATAGTAATTTAAATTTCTAACTGATGTGCTATTTTTGCCTGTAGTTTCAAGGTGGTCATAATGCTGGTTATATACCCTTGGAAAAATGCCTATAAATAACTTATTTCATGACCATTAATTTGTCTTCTTCTTTGGAATTTTTAAGGGTGACAAAAAGGCTTGAACTCGTCAAGCCAACCCGCTTTGGTCCTTTTTTTGGCAGATCGAGTTAAGTTTGTCAACCCATCACCTTGCTTTGATTTATCCTGTTTTTACCCACAAAAATGAATTAAGGAGTAGGTAAACTCATCAACCCATTTTTTTATAAAACAAAAATATAATTAATATTTATTTTATTTATTTATTATCCAAATATATTATTATTCAAAATTTAAGGTTGTATATTTAATTTTTTAATAAATACTTATTATTTAATATTTATAAAAGATAAAATTAATTAAATCAATTATAATATACTGATTATTTATTTATTTTGTAGTTTTTTGGGTTTTTGGCACATCAACTTTCAACCAGAACATAGGATGAGTTTAAATTTCCAACTCACTTTTCTTGCGTGGGGTAGGATAGGTCAACCCATTTTTGGAGGATTAATTACAAGGCGGGGTGGGTTGATCCTTTTCGCTACCCTTGTCGTTTTTTACTCTCTTGCTATGCTTTTTCCAACTCTTAGAGCTTTTATATGCTGCTATTATGTGTGTTTTCCTCTTTATTTTCAGCCTTCTCCTAGTATGCCATCTTTTTTTGTCATTCCCTTCCTGGTATTTTCTTTTTCGTCATGGTTTCTCTAAAGTAGAAGACACACCACCATTAATCTCCTATCTATAATAATAGAATACCAACTAGCCATGTGTCAATTCCATGTTCTCCCTAACCCCATTTGTTTTATGTGTCAGCCCCAGACCCATATTCAGCTTCTTTCAAAAAACTTCCCACAGGCACAAAAGATTGAAACCCATCTATGTTTGAATTTTGAAAACACTTTATCTCTGTCAAACGACAACTTCGCATCTCACACAACACAACACTGTCCCTATCTCTTCTCTTTCTCTGCATTTCACTACACAATTTTTAAACCACTTTCGCACACCCTTCTCTTCTTCTCCTCCTTCTCTCTATTTTCTTCTTCTCTTTCTCTATCACTGCTGCAAGAACCTCTTCTTTCCATTCCTTATATATTCAAGGTATTTTTTTTCCATTTTTATTTCACTTTTCATGACCTATTTACAAAGTTTTGATTTTATGAAATGGGTATGTTTTGTTTGTGCTTTTGTTATTTTTTTTCTTCAGATTAAATTGAGGGTGGTGGCGAGGTAGAGCACCACCACGAGGTGTTACCGAGGAAAACGAGGAGATCCATGGCCGAAGAAGAGACCTTAAGGTGCTCCAACTAAATTTTCATTTTTTGTAATTATTTCTTCTTCTTTGGTGAATTTTTTTCTCTGTTTATCCCCTCTAATTGATGTATGCATTTTTGTTTAATGAATTGAAATTTGTATCTGAGTTTTATTTTGTAAGCTATTGAATATCAAGAGATTCTCCTTTTTCCAACCACCGTTGGCCAAAAGTTCAACATCTTTCTCATGAGGTAAATGATCCTATTTTCTTTGATTTTTTTTTTGTTTTTAATGTTTTATGCGAATCATTCTTTACAAGTGTTTTTTATGAGGTAACTGATACTCTGTGAATGATATTTTGTTTTTTTAGTTAGGTTCATCTCATTTGTGGTTTGCAAGTAATGTGTTTGATCAAATGTCTGAATGAACTTTGTATTTCTTTATGACAAGCTTCATTTTATTTTTTAATTTTTTGGTTTGGTATTTGACAAACATGGACAGTCCTTGCTCTATGAATCATTATTTACAAGTGTTTTTTTTAGTTTGATGAGATAAATGATCTTATTTCCTTTGATTTTTTTTGTATTTAATGTTTTATGCTAATCATTCTTTACAAGTGTTTTTTTTTTGTTTTGATGATGTCAATGATCATTTGTGATTGATATTGTGTTTTTTTTAGTTAGTTTGGTCTTAGTTGTGGTCTGCAAGTGATGTGTTTGATCAAATGTCTGAATGAACTTTGTATTTCTTTATGACAAGCTTCATTTTTCTTAAAATTTTGTGGTTTGGTATTTGAGAAACATGGACAGTCCTTGCTTTGTGAATCATTCTTTACAAGTAATTTTTGTTTTGTTTTTGAGGTAAACTATCCTTTGTGAATGATAGTGTTTTTTTTTTTTTATTTGGGTTGGTCTCATTTATGGTTTGCAAGTGATGTGTTTGATCAAATGCTTGAAATAATTTTGTTTTTCTTTATGAGAAATATTTACCATCCAAAAAAAGAAAAAAACAGAGTCCTTATCTAAAAAAATGCCTTGAGAAAGGGCAGATGTATAGAAGCTTTCATTTAAGTATGGACAATTCTTCAATATCTTGTTCATTCGCAACAAAATCTTTTCCTTTTGCGATGGTAAAAGAAAACATGCTTTTTTGAAGAGAGATACTATTTCACCAATCGAGTCACAAGTATCTAACATATTGATATCTAACAATTTTCCGCAAAGTGGCAACATAGTATTGTAATATTTGTCCTATATGTGCAAATCCAAATCGGGCAGAACTTTACTCATAGTAGAAAAGAAACCTAAAAGAAGCCACAATTACCACTAGCAAACATATTAATGACGAGGAACACATTTTTGCTATGCTAATAATACTTTACTTGCTCTGCTATTTTGCCCAAACCTGGCTGTGGAAGCGCAAAACTCAAAAAATGAGGATTAAAAGATTAGGGCATATTGGATTTATTTAATAATATCCACGATTTATGAATATTTTTTTAATAAACAGAAAACAATAAGGTGGGCAAACTGAGGACGTGTTGAAGTCTCATATGACTAAAGATATTAATGAGATAAAGTATATAAATGGGAAGAGATGTTCACCTTACAAGTTAGTTTTTTAGATTTCAGTTAAACTCATAACTCACTTTCTAAGATGGTAGCAAAGCCTATCTGTGACCCATTGATGAGTCTCTTGTGTTTGTCACGCTACAAGCAAATAATGTTGAGGGTGAAGGGGAACGTTAAAAGCCACCTACATTGTTGTCACCTTAGGTATAGGGGTGTGCTAAAGCCTTACATTTTGGCAGGTAGCCGTGGAAAAAAGGGAACATGTTGAAGTCGAACATTAATGAGCAATCCTCACCTTACAAGCCCCTTTTGTAAGGTTAAGTTAGATTCAAGTCTACATATCTATATGTTAAATTATTTTTTCAAATTAGGTTCAGGCTTAATAACCTTTCGTCTGGGCACTTCACTTTTAGAGCCATGTGTGAGCTCGAGGTTCCTTTGGCTGATTATAATGGGAAAATAATGGTTGCATTTGACTTTGACCCCACCAAGTGTGAAGTGGATTTATGATTTCTTCTATGCGCATTGTTTTGTGAAATTGTAATGATGTATATTAATTGTATATAATATTTTGAGTTAATTTACTCATATATCCCAAGATTTTTCCTTATTACACTCAATACCCTTTCGCTTTAGAACATTAGTCTTAACTTGTTATACCGAACATCATCTAGTTCTGTTAAGTTATTTAAAAAAAATAAATAAAATGTGATTTTATGATAATCCAAATCTCCCCTTCTAATTTAACATTGCTAATTAAGGTTAGGGTGACATCTCATTCTTTAGCTAATTCCTCAAGCTCCCATACTCCCTCCAGCTCAACCAAACGAAGATCCTGTGTTGGGAATCCCTTTATGATATTTTTGTCTTTTTTGAATGATAAACTTACATGTATTAATGCTTGGAGGGGGGGAATGTAAATGGAGAAGAAAATTATTTTTTTAGGGAGCAGGAAGATAGAAAAAAATGAACAATTTGATTTATGAAAAATAATTTTCATATGTTTTTATGCTTCTCTGAACAACATTGTTGGATGATCTGAACTATCCAAATACTCCCTCTGTGCCAAAATGACTGATGTTTAAGGTTTTTTTCACACAGACCACTAAAGCAATAATTCCAAGCAAATTAACATTTATTAGGGGATAATTTTACTAAAATATCCTTGTTTTTTATCTTAATTTCAATGAATGTATTATTAAGTCTTCCAAGAAAATATTATTTATTATAGGGAAAAATTGGAATATGTTTTAATATCTCATTGAAAAGAGAACATCAGTCAATTGGGAATTTTTTTCAAAGGCTAAAACTATAGTCATTTTTGGACAAAGGAAGTACTAATTTTTGCTTAGTTTTGTAATGTGTTTTTAAGTTTTTTTTTTCTTCTTTTTTGTTGGGGTGGTTGTTAAGTAGTAGAATGATTAAATTTAGTTGAAGTTCTTGTAAATACCAATTATCCATAGTTCCATGATAAATTGACGAACCTACAACTTGATTCCTTATGTTGAAGCTCCTCAAGTCCCAATGTTATAATGAACGAGAGATATAGGAAAGATTTGAAGCCCAATTGTTAAAAATTGTCTAGATGTGAGTGAGATTGCTACAATGTTGCTAATGCATGGAGTGTAGGAAGATTCAACATAGATCATTTCTCTTATCCTTATTTGGATCTTTTCTATCAACAAAAGTTTATTTTTGTTTCTTTTATCATCTAAAGTATCCCTTGTTTTAAGGGGAGGAAGAAGTAGGCGTGGCAAAATGGGCGAGTCGGTCCACCTTGACCCAATCCATCGGGCCAAGCAACAAAAATGGGCTGGGACAGTCCATATTCTATGTGGGCTTCATTTTTTGAAGTTTGACCAAGCCCGATGCCCCATTAGGTTAGCCCATATTGGCCCATTTTACTTTTTTGTCTAAATTTATATAAACTCTAAAGAAGAAAAAATAAAATAAAAATTTGGCCAAAATAGGTTCAGTTAAATTTGGCCCTATATTTCTTTAGTCTAGCTTGGCCCGATGGGCTCATCGGACTAACCCAAATAGGTCTGGTTCTATTTGGGCCAACATTTTCTCAACCCAGCTAGTTTGCTCCATTTTGCCAGCTCTAGGAAGAAGGTATTTTAGGAAAGAAAAATATATTAAATCTTATGCGCAACCCACATGGTTCTTCTTTGTCAAATATTTAAATATTCTAAGCAAGGAGGGGGTCGGCTAGGTGTAGCCATTGGTGAAAAATTAAAGAATATTTTGTAGGGATAAAATGTAGATAGGTGTT
This sequence comes from Glycine tomentella, assembly GCA_007407185.1. NCBI lineage: Eukaryota > Viridiplantae > Streptophyta > Magnoliopsida > Fabales > Fabaceae > Glycine > Glycine tomentella. The sequence goes on from PYAF01005856.1 coordinate 1,428,269, forward strand.
GCTTGTAACAAGTACAAACTTTCAGGTTCTGTGTCATTTATTCAAATATTTTTGTAGTGTTGGTTTTAATTTTTTTTTTACTTAAAATTAATTAAATAGTTTAAACAATTTTTTTGAAGATATGTTTATTGATTAGAATTTTAAGAAATTAAAAATGTTAGACTATGAAAGAAGTAAAATTGAAGATTCAAGATGATAAATGAAATGAATTAAAAATTGTAAAAGAAAAGGCAAAGAATTAAAGAGACTTTTTTTTTTCAACAAAAGACCAAATTAAATTAATAGTGGATGGAGTTACATATTGAAAGTTACCATAAATTTATTTATAACTATCCAATTCGTGGTGCAATTTTGATACGACATAGGGTTTGTAACCAGTTGAGAGATGAGTCAGAAGCTGAAGTTTTTTATTGATGATTGTAAACAACTTCTTTCTAATGCAACCTTTAAATTAGGTTTTATTAGAAGATAAGGAAATGGTGCTGCTCATGCTCTTGCAAAAGTGGCCCCGTCTTTCTCTGGTTTCCATTACTTTGATCATATTCCTTCTTATATTGATGATTTGATTATGAATGAAATTTTAAGAGTTTGTTCCTATAGAGAGAGAGAGAGAGAGAGAGAGAGAGAGAGAGAGAGAGTAGGGGGAAGGTGGATATAATAAAGCATTGGAAGAAGTAGAGGCGATCCTAAAATTGTATAGACCCTAGGTGAAATAATAAACTCGGGTCATTTTATATTTAAGTATTTGTGTCACGACCCCGATTGCAACATATCTATCATAATCGAGATCACATCAATTTGAAAATATAAATATAAATTATATAAAAAATAGACACATCATTTTCATTAAAAATTAAATGAATAACATAGCTTTAACAATCCCAAAAAGATATATCACATTTTTATTTAATTTACTCTTATGCTATCATCTATTATTTAATTTATTCTCACAAAAATTACAACAAAATTTATATATAAGATAGACATGACAAAATGGTTTTGATCAAAAGTGTAGCTGCATGAATTAACCTTCTATTTGTATGATTCATTCATAAAAAGAAAAAATGGTATGTTGCTGCCATTTTTGAAAATATTTAAGATTCTCGTATTAATGTCTAAACCCAATGATTCAAAGAAAAGATAAAAGATCATGGAACAAGCAAATACCATTTTCAAATTGTCTCATCAATTCTATTATAGAAAATTCTAAAAAATAAATTATAAAGAAAGCAAGAGAGAGTATTAGAGACCACTCAATAAATGAAATACCTACTAAAGGCTTTGTTTTCTTTGTAGTTATTTGAGAATTATCCAAGTTGGAGATAGGTTTGACTATCTCTATTTACATCCTCGTAGAAGATAAGATATGTTTAGGTACAAAGAGACAAATTTATCATCTTGAGTTTTATCATATTTGGATAAACCTATGAGGAACCCATCACATTTTTCTCTAATTTTAATTCATTTATATATATTTTAAAACAATAATTTTATATTTATATTTATAATTTAATTTTATATTTTGTCTAAAAAATATTTATATAATCTGGTCCTTAACATATCCACCATCGATAAAATATCATTTAATATTAAAGTTTACATATATTTTTATTCTTTATTAATATACTAACTTTTAATTTTATGTCCTTTATAATTTGAGTTTTTATTTTTGTTCCTTATTCTGTTAAAAAATAAATCTTTTAAATACTTCTAAAGAATTTTTTAAATATATTATCATAGATTTAATAAATGTTTGGCTTAATTAGAAATCATATATCTTTCACTAGTGATGGTAAAATGCATAAAAAGCAAAATTTTGGATGATAAAATTGGTGAAAATAAAACTTGGATGATAAAATTTACAAAATAATGAAGTTTGAGTGATAAAATTTATAATTAACCTTACATGTTTATGTTAAGGTGAGTTGAAATTCATTCAATATAGACTCATGAATGAAGGTAATACATAAAAAAAAAAAAAAACTAACTAGTAACATGATAATATCTTTTAATCACATGTCTCATCTTAATTTTAACAAAAAGAGAAAAGAGACGTGAAATAAAATAATAACTTCAATTTAATTATAAAAATAACATCAAATAATATAAAAGAATTATTATAAAAAAATAATTTCTATAAAAAAGATTGTGCATCCCCTTTTAGTTATGAAAACTTAGAGCATCTCCAATGGAAGTATCTTCAATGGGTTTCTTCATCACCTTTTTACGATCCCCACATTACTTTTTGTGGTCCGTATACTCTGTCATGTCACTCACACAAGAAACTCCAAATTATCAACATATTTATATTTTTTTTATTAAAACTTAACATTTTTTAATTTTTATGAATACAAATAAAAAAATATGAATAATTAAAGAAAATATTAAAGGAAATGCATAACAATAAAAAATATATTTTTATATAATAATATATAATTAAACATAATGAAAAATTTTACTTACTAACAGGGGTGATTAATTTTGCAAATAATCAGACTATTTGGTATCTATTTTAGAGAAAATAAAAAAGATTGAACCTTAATAAAAAAAAAGAAAAAAAAGAAAACTAAAAATATTATATGCAAAACTCCATGACCCAAATTTATAAAAAATAATATGTAATGATAATTTTTAGATCACAATATAAACAACCAAATTCACTAACAATTTTTTTAAAAAAAAATACCCAACCCCAACGTTCCACCCACCATCATTAAACAATATTATTTTCTTTAAAAAAATCTTCAACCCCAACGTTCCACCCATCACCTAGAAGCTTCGTTTCTTTTTTTTTTTTTTAACTAAAAAATCTATCATTTACTCTCAACTACAGAAGCTTCATGTTTCTTCCTCTCATTCTTTCTTCATTTTCCATTTTCTCCTCTAGAAGCCACCAGCATCTTCCTCCGTGTGCGGCCACCAGCGTCTTCCTCCATGCACGGCCTCGACCTCGCGCACGGCCTCTTCCTCCACGTGGCCTTGACCTCACACGGCCTCCACCTCACGCGGTGCACCGGCCTCTTGCTCCATGCGCAAAATCTCTTCCGAGCGGCACCACCGTCGCGGCCTCTTTCTCCTTGCGCGACCTCTGGTTCGGTATTTTACCTCTTATTTTAAGGGTAGTTGATGAGGAAAATATTATTTTATTGTGTAAGTTTCGGTTCCTTATATAAGGAACGCTTGCCGTTTTTAACGAAATCGTTCCGCTACACCAATACACTCAAGTGCAAGGTTTCTTCACAGAATTGAGTTTTCACGTTAAGGAACATTTGGAACACTCCGCGTTCTAGATGCTCTTATTCCACTCCCTCTACCATATGCATGACACCACCACTCCTAGCGTCTTCGTCAATCGTCATGCAATACCATTGCCTCATCTTTATATTTACAGATAGAAAATACTAAGTACAAAAGGCACCCACCCTTTCCCTACACATTCTATACCATCATCATCCCAGCCAAATGAGCCCATGACAACCCCAGATCAGCGATGATACAAAATGAAAAGAGCCACACTACCCATATATCATTAATCTTAGCACTTGAATATCAAGAAGTCAGTACTCATTAGAATTTTTCAAATTTTAAGGTTAGAGAGTATGAGTAAATGTAATCTAGTTTATTCTGAATAAAGAACAATTATTTATAAAATTTTATTTCTAACAATTAAATCCTAAACTTTTGGACACGTATCACACTCAAAATTTGGAATCATCATATCAGCACATGTCTCAAACTTCTAAATCACAAGATAACATAGGATAGCTTCTAATAATTACATCAGTTTTTTTTCTCTGAATCTGTCAACTTGAAAATTATCAAGTTTCCCTCCTTCCTCCGATAAGAATCTTTAATTATCTCCGGGTGAAAAAACATTGGCAATCGGGGCCTCATGGGTCATGTCAAGCAAAAAAATAAAATAAAAAGGTAGACTAAAAGGAATGGACTTGCCACTGGGTGTCATGGGCTTAGAAAGTGGTTTCCAAATTGGGAGTTGCTATTGCTCCATCAACTAGTTTTTGGATCCGTGCGTCCCGCTGTGCTCGGTTATATTTTTATAAATTAATTTTAATTTTTATCTCTATCATAATTAAAAATATTTATTTATGATATTATTGATAAAGTAATTTAATTTAATTAACTTTGGTTGTCTTATAACAAATAATTAAACTATTATTTTATAATAAATATAGTAACTAAATGTTATTAGGTTGGTTATCGTAACAATTGAATTAAATAAAAAGAGTTTAAAAATTTTAAATCTTGATTAGATTTAAATAATAAAACTATAAATATTTTTATTTTTTTAAAATGTTACCATTTTATTTTACTTTTATTTATCCATTATTTGATATGATAAAAAATTAAAAATAAATAATATATTTAATAAAAATAAATTTGTTTAATTGTTTGATATGTAAATGTCTTAAATACTTTAAAAAAAAACTTTTTTTCCCATAACGGTTTACTCATGATGGTATAGAGAATAATTATTTTCCGTAAATGATAATTGAAATTTTTTTTCATAAAAATGAAATTAAAACTAATTTACATTATTATATAGTGAATAAGTAATTTAAAATTTTCTAGTAACAAAAATCATTTTTACAAATTAGTTTTATTTTTTATTTGTTCTGTTCGTGACAAACAGAGATGTCCAGCAAGTATGCTAGTGATTTGCTATTGGATCAAACTCTTCCTCTCTCCTTCTGAGAATATCTATAATGACTAAATACCTCAGAGAAGAAGATCACAGTGCTTTGGAGGAATAACATCACAATGGACGTTTGGTGTGTGCACTGTGTGAAAGAAATATAGAGTGAGAATTGTGTACCTTTTCCTCTAAATGCAACCATTATTTATAGTGTGTTTACCTCTGAGACAATTGTAGATTTTTCGATATTCCTGGCCAAGGTCTTCAACCGCTTGGCAACACGTTCTTTGGAATGACCAGGAACCACGACCTGGCTTTCGGTTGAGATCAGTTACCCACTACCCCTCAATGGGCCTTGTTACTAGGCCCATTTACGGAATCCGTAACAGTTGCCCCCAGCCCGGTTGTCAAGATATCTTGATGACCGGGATGTATATAAGTTAATCTTTTTCCGCGACCGCTTGGGTGATTGATTGACCCAACTCGTAAGTCATTTAACGACTATAATGAAACTTACCCCAGAGGAAGAGGCGAAATTATGCCAAACAGTTCCTCCATTTACTAGGTATTGGCTTTTTGGAGTCACTCCTACTGAAGAAGAAAAAGAGAAAATTGAAAAGAAAAAATCCCAACCTCGTTCACACATTGTTGGAACATCAAATCCTAAAAAGTTGAAATCCAGAACTTCAACAAACCAACCCCCAAGGACCTCAGTGAATCCACTCCCTTTATGTGGTAGACCATCAGATGTTGATATTTTGAAACCGAAAACTTATACACGTAAATCCCCTTTTCATGAAAGTGAGAATAAATTAAGTGTTAAGCCTTCCACTAAACGTCCCCCGCCTCGATTTGTACATCCCGAGTCGCAGCCTCCGCCATCAACTTCGGAACAAATAGATCTTCCTGTAGAGCCTTCTTTCAAAACTCGGTTCGATCCATGTATGGATTGTGTTATCGAGAGTTCTTATTATGTGAAGTCTGGCTTCGATTCCAAGGCGGATTCAATTCTTGGACAATGTCGCCACAATGCAATCTTTGTGCCGAAAATCAAGCCTTCTCGGCCGGCCCGACTCGGGTGCCGAATGATCTCCCTGACCTCGGCTCTTGTGTCGAGAAGTCCAAAGACGTAATTGTCATCCCGGATGACCCTTCTCCACCTCGTATGACCGACATCTCTCCAGGTATACCGTTGCTTTACTAACTATGATTTTCTTTTACGTAGGTAATTATGGACCCGTCCTCGTCGGAATTAGTTGTTGAATCTCAGTCTATCGGATCACATTCTAACTTCTCTTCAACTTTAACTGATAAATTTTCGTGGGTCACCCGTGAAGTGTTAGACACCTTTTCTGATTTAGATCCGAAAAACGTCGTTGCGCTCCCAGTTGGCAATCATGAAGGGTTTAGTGTCCGAGTTCCCGACCCGGACGAGCCCGTCTGTTCTTTCTAGTATGGGAATGAACCCAACTTCTTTTTTTATACAGACGTGATCTCTCGTATGGGTATTCTCTTTCCTTTCTCGGATTTTCAAGTATAAGTCTTAAATCATTTAAGCCTAGCTCCCTCCCAACTTCATCCAAAAAGCTGGGATTTATGCAAGCTTTTGAACTTTTTTGCCAGGGTCTAGGTGCCCCTTGTACACTTCGTCTCTTTTTTTATTACTTTATGGTTCATATCGCTAGAACAGGTAGGGAGCCTTCTAATAAAAAGGGGTGGATTTCCATCCGAGGTCATTACGATCGTAAGCTTTTTTCCGTCTATTCGGAGTCCTTTAAACATTTCAAAAGTAAATTTTTTAAGGTTGTCGCTGAATCCGGCAAACATCCCTTCTTTCTTTCTTCTCCCGAGTCCTTGGATGTGGGGTGGAAATTTCCCCTCTATTGGACTCGTGTCCATGATGACCTTGCACCGGCCTCTTATCGTTTTGAAGAAACAGATTTATCGGACTCTAAAGCTTCATCAGTTTCTCGGATCGAGGCATATAGGAGCACTCACGAGTTGATAAATACCGCATTTTTTCTGCGTGCATATCTTTTCGGGTCTTCCACTGCATTGAGTATGAACATAACTGATATTGATTTTTAATGTGTGATTTATTCCGTTCTAACGGTTTTATTCTTATTTGCAGCTGACAATATGGAACCACCTGCTACTTCCTCAGCTCCATCAACTGAGATCCCGGCCTCGGGTTCTCCTGCTACTGCGGTGGTTGTCCCTCCCGTGGTCGTAGGTCCGACCCAGACGATTGAGAAAATGTAGTCTTCTTCTACCAAGCCAACCACCAAGCATTCCAACCCGTCGAAGCGATCACAACCCTTCTCCTATGTAGCTCTCTTTGAAGGAGGAAAAGGGAAGAAGCGCAAGACCATGGAAACAGCTCGGTCAGAGATGGTTACGGCTGAGCAGCGCAATCCATCCGTTTCTTCGAGTCCGGGGGCCTATCTTTCGCTCTTCCACGTCCTACCACAACCTCGAGGTCGACTCCGAGCTATCTTTGGGAGAAGGGGGTTACCGAGGAGATAGTCCGTGCAGTAAAGGCTCCCAAACGTTTCTCGGATTCAAGTCTACTTTTTGATGGGGACATCAAAGAGCTCAGCCTTATCCACGAAAATATTTTCAAGGGTGGCGCCCTGATACACTGCTTAGCCAACTTAAAGAGTAGGCACGACAAGCTGTTGGGTGAGCTCGATGCCTCTCGGGAAGAGACTCGAAAAACACATCAGGAGTTCCTTGCTGCGCAGGATACCTCGGCCTCTCTTCGCCAAGAGCTCCGAGTTGCCCTCGATACTGTTGAGGGTGCCCAAGCGGCTCTGGAAATGGCTCGGAGGAAGAATGCGCTCCTGTTTGGGCAGGTCAACGAACTGAAGATTGCATTGGATGGGTGACTAGAAGTTGCAAGAGGCTAAGGTGGATGCTACGCGATTGAAGGAAGGAATAACCATCACAGCTGAGGAGTACTTTGCCAATGCCCTGGAGCAAATGCGCTATCTGAATTCGGGGATTGAACTGAACACTGTCGGAATGCATTTTAGAGCGTATCTTGAGGATGACAAACTGATCCCTCCCTCATCTCCTTGTGAAGATTGGACGATCCCAATGGATAAGGATCTACCTCATGGAGAGGAAGTGACCTCTATTCAAGAAGGTGGTGATCTGGTTCAAGCCCCGGCAACATGAGTATGTGAAGGGCCGGGATTTCGGTTGGAAGATTGTAGTTTTCTATCCTGTAATCTTGCTTTGTTTTGAATATTGTCGGGCTATGCTTGGTTGTTTGAACTTGTTTTATTCGTTATTTTCATATATGTGACCTCAAATCGTCTTTTCATAACTGTATTTACGAACCAACTTCCGAGCTATTCACGTTTTGGCCAACGCTATCCTTTGCATGCTTAAATAGCTATTCCTTTGGTTCCAAAGACCAGGTATATTATTGTCCGAGTTTAACGTCGGTATTGTGTTCCCGATTAAATGCTTTCCGGTTTATATCCGAACAATACTTAACATGCAACGCAATCGTTATTTGTAAGTGATTACGTCAACCTGATCAGGGTTTCGAGTTACACGTTGAGCATTGTCGAAGACATAGATATCACGTGTTGTGCACAATATTTGTAACTATCTTGTAAGAGCAAGAGTATTTATTTAAGAATGTTGGAATGATTATAAAAATTCATGATCTCAATGAAAGAGATAGGTATGAGTTACGGGTGTCGGACTGATCGACCCCGGTTCATACTCTCAATTAAAGAGAAACACATGAAATGTAAACAATATTATAAAAATGAAAACTAATCGCTCACGTTGTCGTGAGGCCCTAATTCCTTAGGAATCATAGTTGAGAACTGAAGTTGTTGCAGGGACCTCTTAACTGTAATATATCTTTAACTTGTCGGCATTCTAGGTGCGCTTTATTGCTTTGTTATCGAGAGTCTCCAACATATATGCCCCTTATCTGACGTTTTGTGCTACCCGGTACGGCCCTTCCCAGTTGGCTGCTAGCTTTCCGTCCTGGGCGTTCTTGCTTCCTATATCTGCTTTGTGGAGTACTAGGTCGCCTTTTTCAAAACATCTGGGTTTTACTTTCTTGTTGAACTTCTTGGCTATCATCTGTTTCATGTTTTGGTCCCGGTGGTGTGCGGTGGTCCGGACCTTATCAATGAACTCTAACTCGGCGGCCAATGCTTCACTATTACTATCCTCTCCTCCGCAGAGTGCATGCTTTCTTCGCCAGGAAGGTTGTCCGATTTCCACGGGAATCTTTGCTTCGTAGCCGTATGTCATTCTGAATGGAGTCTCTCGAGTAAATGTCTGGGTTGTAGTTCTATGTCCCCACAGTACATAATACAATTGCTCCAGAATGACTTTATTGGCAGCTTCAGCTTGTTTGTTGGATTACGGATGTTCCACAGACGAGAAGTGATGTCTGATATGGAATCCGGCCATCATTTCCTGGAACTGCTTATCGGTGAATTGAGTTCTGTTATCCGTCACGACTTCAGCTGGGACCCCAAACCTCGCTATTATGCTTCTTTCAATGAATTTCTGGACTCGGGCCGAGGTGATGGTGGCTAGCGGCTCAACTTCGATCCATTTCGTGAAGTAGTCGACGGCTACGATCAGCCATCTCATCTGTTCCTCTGTAGCCTTGAATGGTCCTAAAAGATCCATTCCCCACTTGTAAAAAGGCCAAGGTGTCATGATCGATGTCAGCTCAGCGGGAGGTGACCATACAATCCTGGCGTGCTTTTGGCAATTCTCGCATCGTTTAATGTGATTTAAAGCATCGACCTTCATAGTTGGCCAGTAATACCCGGCCCGAAGGGCTTTCATTGCGAGAGCTTTTTCTCCCATGTGTTGGCCGTTGATGCCTTCATGTATTTCAGTCATCACATATTCAGTCTGATCCAGGCCCAGGCATAGCAACATTGGGGTGTGCAGGGCTCTACGATATAATTCGTCGTCTTGTATGGTATACAAGGCCGCATCTCGGACTAGCTTTCTAGCTTCTATAGTGTCGTTGGGTACTATTCCTTGTTCTAAATAATTGATTATCGGTTTCCTCTAGTCCTCGACTGTTGATATCATCATGACACAAGTGGGATGGTAGATCTCCTGCTAAATAACTGTCATGTGATTGCTTATGCCCTTGGTACTTGCTAGCTTGGATAGTATGTTGGCTCTAGCATTTTCTTCTCTGGGAATATGTGTGATGACGACTTCATCGAATTCAACGATTATTTCTTTGACCTTGGTTAGATATTTTACTAGCAAGGGTCCTTTGGCTTGATATCTTCCTTCAATTTGTGTCGTGATGAGTTGAGAGTCTGTGAACACACTCAGCTTCTGGGCTCCTTGCTCTTTAGCTAGTATCAGCCCAGCTATCACTGCCTCATATTCAGCTTGGTTGTTGGATGTCAGAAAATTGAGCTGCAGCAATTGTTCGATGGAGACTCCTTGTGGGATCTCAATTATGATCCCGGCTCCGCTTCCTTTTGTGTTAGACGAGCCATCCACATATAATCTCCAGACCTCTGTGTCTCCTGGTACTGTTGGGGTGAGTTCTGCCATGAAGTCGGCCAAAGACTGTGATTTAATCGCACGCCGAGCTTCATATTTTAAGTTGAACTCGGACAGTTGAATTTCCCAACCCATCATTCTGCCAGCCAAGTCCGGCTTATGCAAGATTTGCCGGATTGGCTGATTTTGTAGGAACCATGATGGTGTGGCCTTGGAAGTACGGGCGGAGTCTTTTGGCTACTACAAGAAGTGCAAATGCCATTTTGTCCAATTTCTGATATCACAATTCTGAATTTTGAGATCCCGGCTTATAAAATACACCGGCAGTTGGGACTTGCCAATTTCTCTTACTAACACGACACTGACCACTTCTTCTCTCACTGACAAGTATAAGATTAATGTCTCACCGGGCTCCGGCTTTGACAACACTGGGGGAGAAGCCAGACATTTGTTGATCTTCTGGAAGGCGGCTTCGCATTCTGGGTTCCATCCGACGCTAGCTTCTTTCTTTAGAAGTTTGAAAAATGGAAGCGCTTTTTCCGCTGATTTCGGGAGAAAACGTGTCAAGGTGGCTAACCTTCCTGTTAACTGTTGTACTTCTTTTTTATTGGCCGGGAATTGCATGCTCAGCACCGCTTTGCATTTGTCCAGGTTAGCTTCTATTCCCCTATGGGTCAGCATGAACCCTAAGAATTTCCCTGCAGTTACCCCAAATGCACACTTGAGTGGGTTTAGTCGGATGTTATGCTCCCTTAACTTGCGGAATGTCTCCTCTAGATCTTGAATGTGATTTCTGGTCGAATCTGTTTTAGCGATCATATCATCTATGTATACTTCTATATTTCGACCGAGTTGTTGGACGGAGACTCTATTCATCATCCGTTGATAAGTGGCACCCGCATTTTTCAAATCAAAAGGTATTACGTTGTAACAATAGTTTGCATCGCCTCCTCTAAATGCTGTCTTTTCTCGGTCCTCTGGATACATGGGAATTTGATTGTATCCGGAATAACCATCTATGAATGATAACAATTTGAAACCGGAGGAATTATCGACCAGTTGATTTATGCTTGGCATGGGGTATGAATCTTTGGGGCATACCTTGTTTAGGTCGGTACAGTCAACGCATACTCGACATTTGCCGTTGGATTTCTTAACCATTACCACGTTGGACAGCCATGTGGTGTACTGGATCTCTCGTATGAAACCGGCCTCCAATAATTCTTTGATGTGTTTCTCTAATGCTTGCTTTCATTCAGGGCCGAGGTTTCGCTTTTTCTGGGCCACTGGTTTTGAGCTGGGATACATTGATAACTTGTGACAGCAGAAAGTTGGTTTTATTCCCAGAATCTTGAAGGCTTTCCATGCAAACACCTCTTGATTATTTTTCAGGCATTTTGTTAGCTATGCTTTGATTGTTGGATTGGATATTTTGCCTATCTTGGTGACTTGTGACGGCTGAGTTCCTATCTGAATATCCTCTAGCTCGTCCATTGGCTCTAGCCTCCATTCTTCAATGTCTTCTCTCATATCGAGCTCCACCATATTTATTGTTTTTTCGTTTCGACGCTCAACTGTTTTTTGCTCAACTCGTTCTCCTTCAAGAATCTGAGGTGGTGAAGATGGACCACCTTTACTCTCCTTCACGACATTGAAATAACATTGACGGGATTCTTTCTGGTTTCCGCAAATGGTTATTACTTTGCCATTGCTTTCAACCATCTTCAGCTTCTGGTGTTTGGAGGATAATAATACATCCCATTTATGGATGGTTGGTCTCCCCAAGATGATCTTGTATAGTGAGGAGAAATCGGATATGACAAAAATGACCCTCTCTGATTTGAAGGCCTCCTTCGTTCCCAACGTTAGACGGAGATTGATGGAGCCTTTGATGCTGGTATTCCCCCAGTTGAAACCTATTAACATGGTTTTACATGGTTTTAAATCCTCCTCATCGAAGTTCATCTTCTTGAAAGCATTCCAAGAGATGATGTCTGCCGAGCTGCCATCATCTACGAATATTCTCTTTGTAGAATATAGGAACACTTCACACTTAACCAAGAGGGGGGGTGAATTGGTTAGGCTTGGTAAATTAAACAATTTCTTAGACAAAATCAGAGTTTCCCTTAGGATCTTTATCACTTTTGAATCAATCAAATCCTCAGCCCAAGGTATCCAATAATATTAATTGATAAACAAAGCCATACAATCAAGATTGACAGAATATGATCAAGATAGAGATAAGAATCAATACACAAAAGATTTATACTGGTTCACTTCAAACACTATGAAGTTACATCCAGTTTTCTTCCACTCAACACTAGAATGAAGTTCCACTATTGCAATTTTCTGTTCTTACAAGTAATTACAAAGTCTCTCTTTATCAACTCTAGATAAAGTATAGAAATCTAAAACACTATTAGATTCTTAGAGACAAACCCACTGGGAGCACTACTCAGCACAACCCCTAGAGGAACCCTATCTCTAGTTTACAAGCAAGAATCCCAATTACAATAGACAAAAAAAAATTACATCCAAAATTAAAACGAAAATTACAGAAAGATTAAGGAGAGAAACAACCTAATGATCCAATGATTAGCAATGCAAATGATGGATTAACATAGGTTGAATTAACAAATTAAATCAGCTTCCCTTAATCTTGAATGAAATCTTGCTCAAGATTGACTCACAATCTCATGATCAATGTAGAAATAGAGCAAGCATGTAAAAATACTTTGAAAACACTAAGAAAGGCTTTTAGAACTGTTTTGGCTCGATGGGTATCAGTATACAACGTTACAAAATCAAGCAAAGTGATTTCCTATTTATAACAGAAAAACGTAACAGCTTTAATCCATTAATACGCACTTAATAATTGATTATTTTGCTTATGTAATCGATTAATCCAAGAATGAAATTGATTAAAATGTTCATAAGCTTTTCTAGAATTTCTACAACGGGACAAATAATCGATTATTCCATCTTGTAATCGATTAAGACAGGAGATTCATTTTTTCAAAATACACTATGTAATCGATTACTAACCTTGGTAATCGATTAGACCAAGAAAACATATCAGTCATAGAAACAGAGTAATCGATTACTAGAAATGGTAATCGATTAAAGCAGGAGCCATAGTCTTTCTAATTACACTGTGTAATCGATTACTAATTGAGGTAATCGATTATCTAGTACAAAACTTAGAGTTTAAACACAACATGTAATCGGTTACCATCTATGGTAATCGATTAAAGCAGGGAGAGGCTATTTTCAGATAAGCCTATGTAATCAATTACAGTATACTGGTAATCGATTATCCCAGCAGATCTTTAAATACATATACAAGCATGTAATCGATTACTACCCATAGGTAATATATTAAAATGTTTCAACAAGACAGTTTTCTAAAAATCAAAGGTATAATTATCGATTAATCCGATATTTAATCGATTACAATGTTCATGAAAGCTTTTCCAAGGTAAGTGAAGAACACAATAATTGATTATTACAATGTTGTAATCGATTAAAACAGCAAGAAAACCATTTTTCCAAAAACCTTTGAAACAAGTTGGAAACTTAGCCATTTTATGAAAGCCTTGTGATTTTTATTAAACCATTTTAAGTTATTTATGAGTTAGAATGAATGCAATGCTTTAGGATCATCAGAATTGCTTTTCTCTTACATTTTATCCTAATTAATCTTCAAGTTGTCCTTTACATGTTTGAAAGCTCAAAACTTTAGACTTGAATCAATCTTGCTTGTGGTTCAAGCAGCTCCCCCTGAATTCAACAATCTCCCCCTTTTTGGCTTTAAACATGCCAAATCTTTAATTGATTAGTAGTGAGTCTTGAGATTAATTTGAGGGACCAACTTAGTACTTATTTGAGCTTTTTCAAACCTGAAAAAAATTCAATACCTTTGCAAGAACAAGTGTTAAAGCATCTGAGATTTACTTAGCATTCATTCACATGATTTATTGACTTAATGCAATCATTTTTAATAGTTATCTCCCCCTAAATTACAAAAACCATTCAGACCAATTTTTAGCCAAAAAATGTGCACGAAAACAGGGGCAAACAGAGGTGTATGCAGAGCATTACTAGAATCAATTTTTTTCTCCCCCTATTTGGCTTGTTAAAGTAAAAAAAATGGCAAAGCACAGCGGATATAAGTAACTAGAAACATAGCATTTCATTAATATTAGGAAGATGATTACAAAATAGAACTAAAAGGCATTAAAATAACAAAGAAAAAACAGAGTTCATAAACTAAATAAAACAAAGACTAAAAATCTTCAGATTTATCCACTTTAAGAGTGGCTTCTATAATATCTAGCCTATCATTGATATCCCTAAAAGAGCTTTGAGTCTCAGCCCTGAATTCATGATGCATGTTGAGCAGCCCATTCATCTTTTCTAGCATGAGGGACTCAAATTGAGTATAGATAGGTTGTTCAGGTTCCCTTGAGTCTTCAGAGGTGTCCTCTTGATCACCAGCATCAGCAGGATCAGGTTGTGGCATTTGTGGAGGCACTTGTTGTTGTTGCCCTGCCATCACCCATCCATCTGGTGTTTTTATTAATCCAAGCTTGGACAGATGTTTCTCTTGGATAAGGCTGTTTGAGGAGTTAGTGTTGTCCATCACCTCATTGGTCACATCAATATTGAAATGATCAATGAACCTAGAAACTAGAACAGGATAAGGAAATGGATAGTTGACAAGCCTTTTGGATTTTAACATAATCTCTTGAAAGATAAATACCCAATTCATGGGTATGGAATACTTCAGACCATACACAAGTTGTAGGTCTTTATCAGTTGCTTGGGCATGGTTTGTTGCCCTTGGAGTGAGGACATAGGTGATGATATAATGGAGCAACCTATACTCAGGGGTCATTGGGCCAGTTTCCAACCTATTCCTTAGTTGCATATTAGGGTCAGTTAGCATACCTCTATAGGTATCCATCTTATTATAACCCTCAGGGTTCTCTTCAAATTTTCTCTCCCCCTCACACACTATTCCAGCAATTGTTTCCCATATTTCAGGAGTTATTTCCATCTCAACTCCCTTGACAACAGACTTGAGGTTCCCATTCATGGACCCTTTGGCACAGGTATAGAAAACCTTTACCAAGTCAGGGTAGTAAGTTCCGTTCGTCTCAACAAATGGTCTAAGGCCTTGGGCTTCTAGGTAGGCAGGAAATAGAAATCCTTCCTTTATGAACCAGTCAAGGCTAAGATACTTAGGTGAACTAATGGGCTTGGTTGCATTGAACTATAAATAGTTCATTTTGTCAGATTCTTTGTCGAACCAAATGTCCAACCTATTTGGGGGTGGTTGAGGCTGTGGGTTAGATGAAGACTCCCCTACTTTTCTCTTGCCAGTCCTAATACGTTTTGGTGTAGACATTTTGAGTAGAGAGCATGGACACAAATAAAAGTTACAAATACAAAGGGCTAAGACAGAAAGAGAGCAAGAGAAGATATAGATATTGGTGCAAAGACAAGTATTGATGCAAAGCATGTATTTATAGACAAAAATCAATCACCAACATTCAAATTATTCAAAAATATAGCTGTTAGAGTCAGTAAACACAAATCAATGATGATTAAATACGAAATTGATTGAATTGGGCAGTTATCAAACCCAGAAAAACTGTCAGAAATCAAATAACAGCTTAAATAATCGATTAAAAATAGAATGTAATCGATTATTTCATACATTTAGAAAACAAAATTAACACATGGTAATCGATTATCCCGTAAGGTAATCGATTATTTTGCAAGCATTCAGAGGTTGAAGATGATGTGTAATCGATTATATGCCTTCGTAATCGATTATATCCGTCAAAATAGAAATCCAAACAAGTATCAGAGCTCATGTAATTGATTATCCCGACGTGTAATCGATTATTCCAGGAAGTTTTAAAAACTGGAATAAAAAAACTGAAAGGTAATCGATTACCATTTTCCTGTAATCGATTATTCTAAGAGAACTTTGAAATTGAAAATAGTATGTTGTTCATTGTAATCGATCATCCTGATTCGTAATCGATTATTCCAGGAAGAACAATTTCTCAGAAATAAGAGAATAATCGATTACCACTTAGCTGTAATCGATTACAGTAGTTCAAAAATCATAGATAATATGACTTTTAATGAAAATAATCGATTATCCTGACAAGTAATTGATTATTACAGAGAAAATATCAGATAGCAGAGCTTCTTCGAGTTTGTGACAACCTTTTTTTTGTGTGATGTTTTTAGTAATGGATTGAATTCAAGCATGAAAAGGCATGATCAAACAAGCTAGTTTAAGTTAGATTCATCAAGTATACCTAGCATGTTTCTTAAAGCATAAAATCTGTCCCTAGCCAAAGGTTTTGTGAATATGTCAGCCAATTGATTGTTTGTATCAATGAAGTCAATCTTAATGTTACCTTAATGCACATGGTCTCTTATGAAGTGATGTCTAATTTCAATGTGCTTGGTCCTTGAGTGCATGACAGGATTCTTTGAAATATTTATTGCACTTGTGTTGTCACAAAGTAGTGGTATCTCCTTAAGATCAACTCCAAAATCTTGCAATTGTTGTTTAAGCCATAGGCTTTGTGCACAGCAACTCCTAGCTAAGATATATTCAGCTTCAGCAGTTGACAAAGCCACACAAGCTTGTTTCTTGCAATGCCATGATATGAGTGAGCTTCCAAGAAGATGACAAGTTCCACTTGTGCTTTTCCTATCAAGTTTACATCCTGCAAAATCAGAATCAGAATATCCAATAATATTTATTGGTGCACCCTTAGGATACCATAGCCCAACTTTGGGTGTTGCTTTGAGGTATTTGATGATCCTTTTGACTACTGTAAGGTGAGACTCTTTTGGATTTGCTTGATATCTTGCACACAAGCAAACACTTAGCATAATATCTGGTCTACTAGCTGTCAAATATAGTAAAGAACCAATCATTCCTCTAAATTTGGATTCATCCACCTTCTTCCCCTTTTCATCTGAATCAAGGTATGTTGAGGTTGCCATTGGAGTTACAACATCTTTGCTTTTCTCCATTTCAAACTTCTTGATGACTTCAAGACAGTACTTTGATTGATTGAGGAAAGTTCCATTCTTCATTTGTTTAACTTGAAGTCCTAGAAAGAATGTTAATCCTCCCATCATAGACATCTCAAACTCATTTTGCATAGCTGCAGAAAATTCTTTACAAAGCATTTGATTAGTTGAACCAAAAATAATGTCATCAACATATATTTGAACCAATAGGATATCATCCTTATGCCTATTGATGAACAAGGTTTTATCAACATTGCCCCTCACAAAAGATTGATCAAGTAGGAACTTACTCAATCTTTCATACCATGATCTTGGAGCTTGTTTCAGACCATAGAGGGCCTTTTTAAGTTTAAAAACATGATTAGGATGTTTAAAATCAGAAAAACCTGGAGGTTGTTCAACATAGATGTCCTCTTCTATGTAGCCATTTAAAAAAGCACTTTTGACATCCATTTGATAAAGTTTGAAATCCATTAAGCATGCATATGCAAGTAATAGCCTAATTGCTTCTAATCTTGTAACTGGAGCATAAGTTTCCTCATAGTCAATGCCTTCTTCTTGGTTGTAACCTTTAGCAACCAATCTAGCCTTGTTTCTTACTATGATTCCACTTTCATCAAGTTTGTTCCTAAAAACCCACTTTGTACCAATAGGCTTAATTGATGATGGTTTAGGAACAAGTTCTCAAACTTCATTTCTTTTGAATTGATTCAGTTCATCATGCATGACATGCATCCAATATTCATCTTGTAAGGTATGGTTAATATCTTTAGGTTCAATTTGAGATACAAAAGCCATATCACAACATAAATTTCTAAGAGAAGATCTAGTAGACACTTCCTTTGAAACTTCTCCAATAATATTGTCTAGTGAGAGGTCTTTTGTAGTTCTCCACTCTTTTGGCTCTTGATTGGAAGTTGATTGAATTGCTTCAGCACTAGGTTCACTTTTCTCATTGATAGATAATTTCTCTAGCTGGACATTTTCTTCCAATTGACCTGCATCTACATCACAATCTTTTTCTTCTTTTGAGGGGTTAGATTCATCACAAATTACATGAACAGATTCTTCCATGCACATGGTTCTTTTGTTGAAAACTCTATATGCTTTACTTTGCAATGA
>PYAF01005856.1:1461619-1472106 GCA_007407185.1 Glycine tomentella
AAAAAAAAAAAAAAAAAAAAAAAAAAAAAAAAAAAAAAAAAAAAAAAAAAAAAAAACATGTATTGCCTAAAAGGCAGGAAAACAGATGCAAGAACCAATGTGAGAAGGTGGAAAAAATAAAGCCAAGTCAGATGTGGACCTCTAATAGACATCATGCAAAATATGAAAAGGGAGGAGAAAATGGGAATGGGAAGAAAAATTACAGTTGAGAAGCAAAAAATTGGACCAACTCATTGCATAAACAACAAGCTTCTTGCTTCCTACCAGAATCAAGTTTGGCATTAGAATCGTGCTGCAGAGAGGGTAAAAAGCAAAACCACATGAACTAAATATTGGCCCAAATTTAGTTAAAATTAAAAATCCGTGTTTGAAACAACCTAACGCATATCCAATCAATCACATACATAGAAGGTCTCATGAATTTCACTCTGATAATATTTTATTGAAGTTTTGCTAGCATTCCTCGAACCTCCATAAGCAAAGATCAAAATCACTAAGCTGCATTCTACAAATTAGCTACTAAGTTATAAACATGTTGGTGAGTAATACTGTGAAACCAAGACAAAAAAATACCAGCACTAAAATCCTACAAGATCATGTTGTATTTGTAAAAAACTGTAGAATTAACAAGTTCTAAGCATTTAGTTTGATACACTAATAATTTTTCAACAATGACCAAAAGCTTTCATCTTTAATTTTTTAGTCACTTCCTCCAGCCTGTTAATTCTCTCTTCAAGATCCATTACATTTACTCTACATGCACAACTGCTTTCACTAGGCCTTGATTCTTTGCTCCCATTTGCATCTTCAAAATGCTCATCCAAACCACTCATCAATGGTTCATGGGTATCTTCTGCAAGTGGTTTTGTCAGTGATGATATCCTTTTAGCATTTTCATAATCTGCAGTAGAGGCTGAAGAAATTGGGTTCGACAAACTCTTAAACCTTGTTGGAATGTCAGCATCAATATTTTCATTAGCTTGCAAATCATCTTGACCAGACTTTCCAGAAGGAAAAGTTTTGGAAGGAGAAAAAGCAGGTGGAACATCAGCATCAATACCAGAATTTTTGTTTGCTTTTGATACATGAGACCTCAGACTTCTTTTTCGCCTCACAATATTTTTCGCAAAATCATGATGACAACTCAGTACTAACTGCTTCCACCATGTTGCATAACGTGTTGTTACGTCTCCTTCAAAAAGCCTAGCAGGAAAATACAAATTTGTATCAGATATTGGCCGACAGTAATTTTTCCAAGCATTTTCTTTAGTCCCGCAGAATATAGGCACGCAACTTGGAACATCTTGATCCATTCCAAATTGCATAGCAACTCTATGCGGCAGATACAGCTCTATATTAGACTGAATTCCAACAAGCAAAGAAACTTTCAAGCATGTAACGAAAGAGGCTAGTAGTCCTGTAGGTTCTTCATTCACATCAATATCAAGTAGTACCACAGTTTCATTTTCTGGATAATACACCTTGAACTTGCCAATGCCAGCATATTGCACATAAGGGCGCCATCGAAAATGATCCATAGCCGATTCCACTGCCAATCTTACATTATCAATTTCCAAGGCCTTAATCTTGTGCCATCTAAACAACACAGGGTCTTCATTGTTGATCAACCTGGGCTGTGGTTGCAAATTTTTGAACCTTTCCCACACCCAAATTTGAATTAAGTAAAAGGGAGACTGAAGAGTTGTCTCCAATTCCAATTTATCATCAAGTACTGATTTTTCTCCCAAACCAACTATTGTTTTCTTCAACAAAGTCAAATCATGGTATATGCTAGCCAACACTGCTGGTCCCAAAGCAATGGGATACCCTCTAGAAAGAAGAATGGCAATAGGGAAAACACACTCATTTACCAAGCCATTGTGAGAAAAGCCAACCATTGTCAACCAAGTTGAAAGGAATGCTTCATGCTCGATTTCTCTCCGCCTCCCACTGTTGACAAAAAGATTCATCCATTCTTGTGTAGTGACCTTATGTTTTCTCCTCCTCCAAGGTTCCATTCTTGCAAGACTCAATTTCTCCTCCACCTCTCTCATTTCCTGGCTTTGAAGTGTGGTGAAGACAGGATCACCAACAACAGGAAAACCCCCCAACACCATCACATCCTCCAAGGTGATTGTTGCCTCACCCCATGGAAACAAGAAGGTGTTTGTCTCAGGACACCACCTCTCAGCAATCCCAACACACAAGTTTTGGTTTTTCGCTATGTCGCACTTGGTGCTCATAATGGCATCAAAGATGCCAACTTCCTTCCACACTGATTGATATCTAAGTTGAAGGGTATCCACCCATTCAACCCACTTCTGGTTTGGGTGGTGCCATCCATTGTAACGAACCACCATAGGCCACTGCTTTGGATCAAACACAGGTGGCAGTGGCATAGCCATAGAAGATGAAATTACCTCAGAAACTGGTCCATCAAGGGAGTTTGCAAGGGGTTTCAGAAAATAAGCACTTCTCAAAGTTGGTTCACTGTCACCAGTTGCTGAAACCATGAAATCTTCCCTCACCTCCATCATGCTCAACTTTGATTTATCCATGCCGGAAATTTGATTTTTTGTCCGTACAGATATCCGAAGCGTTTACAATAACTCACACAAGCTAGCTGAAAATTTGATATAAAAACAATGGTATTGGTTACTCAAATAGAAAATATGGAATGTCAAAATGTTGCAAATGGTGTTGAAGCTTAAGAAAAAAAGAACCAAATTACCGAAAATGGTCATTGGTTATTCAATGTACTGTTCTAGCAAAAACAAAATGGATGCATGCTAATGTGTGGATGTAAATCATAAAAATTACCAATGGCAACTAGGACATTTTAAAATTTAGGTAAAATTAAAAGACAATATTAAAAAATATAAAATATACCTAATTAATTTGTTAAATAAAATTAAGTTAAAATGATAATAAAAAAATAAGGTATATCAACTTTTTAAGGATAATGTTTGATATAACTTTTTTCTCTTATCTTTATAAAGAAAAGTTGTGATAAATACAGTTTTAAGAAGTTCTTGAAAGAAAAAAAAAATAATGAAAAATAGATAAAGGGAAAGGAACAAATCAAGAGCTTTGAGAGCCTTATTTGGGAAATCACATGCCCAAAACAACGTGAATTTTGAACTCTGAAATGAAAGTGCAAATTAGGAATCTTACGATGGTAGAGGGGAATTAGGGTTGGGAAAGGAGCAAGAATCAATAGCATTCCATATTGAAAAATATATTTTTAAGAAGCTCTTGAAAGTAAAAAAAAAAAAATTATGAAAAATAAATAAATGGAAAGGAACAAATCAACAGCTTTGAGAGCCTAATTGGAAAATCATATGCACAAAATGACGTGAATTTTGAACTATGAAATGAAAGTGCAAATTAGGGATCTTACGATGGCAAAGGGGATTAGGGTTTATAGAAATGAGCAAGAATCAATAGCTTTCCATATTGGATGAACCTTCAGCTCAAGAAAGCCTTCAGCTAATTAAAACATGAATGTCATAGGAATGGAGCTTTGAGATTGAGGTGAATGATGGTTTTTACTTCATCACAAACGCAAAGTGTTGAAGGTTGAGAGCAAATAGAGAAATCAACTAATCAAGTGTCCCAAAGATGAAAACCTAAAACAGATGGGCCACATTATTTTTTATCGGGCTTGTATCAAAATGGCCTCAATGTTTAAGTGGGCCCAAAGGCATTTTGACCCAATATTCTTTTGGATTGGAAATTTAATGTTTATGAGAGAGGAAATAGTGTTTTAAAAAATTAATGTTCGTTAGAGAAGAAAGAGAAATGATTATGTAAATTGAATTGAAAGTACTATAATATCCTTAAGTTAAAGTCATTACAATAAAAAATCTTATTGATTTTTTTGACCAAAATTTATGGTGTTGGTTGTTAAGACACTCATACTAAAAAAAGACCATAAGTTGAATTTGGGGTACTTTTAGTTTTGGTCCTTCAATTAAAAATAGGTTCTTCACAGTCCTTTAAATTCATGGAATGTTTCTTTAAGTCTCTCAACTTCATTTGGAGGACTAGAAATCTACTTTTTTTAGTACCTCAAATTCACTCTATGGGATTGAATACAACATTATAGGAATTTGAGGGACTAAAAAGAATAAATTTTTAATTAAGAAACCAAAAATAAAAGTCACTTAAATTTGAATGACTAAAAATATATTTAAGCCTTTTATGAATTTAAAAGTTTATTAGATTATGTTACTTTCTTGTGTAGGACAAAGTTTGTATGGGAAGGGAATAATGATGTTTAGGAATATGAATCTTAGAGCGTTTAATTTGACTTTATTATAAAAATGGTGATAGTGTCTAAAAGAGAGCATAACTTATTATGGTAGAGAGTGCTTATGGGTATTTATGATAGGGGAGAGGGAATCGAGAAAGTCATGGAAGGAGCTGCTGAAATTGGTGGCTATATATAAACTTGTTGGAAGAGGACCACAACTTTTAATCTTAATTGGTTCAAAGGAGCAATCCATATAGAAGGTGACAGGAGGGAAAACTCTTTATTATCTTTTAACTCTTGAAATTCTTAAACATAATGACCCTTTATTAAGGCCCTGTTTGGGGGTCATTTTCTGTTTTTAGTTTTGAAATTTTGTAAAATCAATACCATTTTTAGTTTTGAGTTCTTAATTTCAAAACCCATGGGAAAATAGAAAAGGAGCTTCAAAATATTTTTCCGACAATGATTGAATTCCTTCATACAACATCCTTTTCTAACATCCCATCAAAGACTTTTTGTGCATCTTCAAGATAACCACACTTCACCAAAAAATTAACCATCAAACTACTAACATAGGGATGCAAATGAAACCCCATTCTAAAAATAGTACTTATAATATCCATGTTAATCTCATCATCCAATATACTGGTGGAGGCCTTGAGTGCAAACATACTCGTATAAGTACCAATTTTTATATCGCAAGACCCCATTTGGGAACCTCCATGTGTTGTTGGTTCCTCAGGAACTCGGCCATCAAAGCATTGCAAACAATGGTTTTTGGTAGAGAACATTGATTAAACACCTTGCATGGGCGAACAGGTCTGGTAAAGGGGAGGTTGATGGTGGTGCGATTGTGGTAGGTAGTGAGGATGCAAGCGAAGTTGCAAGGTACAATGATGTCGTCACTGCTTTGGTGGATGATCAGCGTTGGGAAACAACGAGGCAATAGAGGGCGGTGGAGGTGAAGGGACATGAATGGAGAAGTGTAATAGTCTAAAACCACAAACAATAATCAGGAAACCTATTTTCATTATTTTTTAAATAAGGTTAAAAATGTTGTGCAATGAAGTAAAAAAATCAAATGATCCCTATTTTTTCCCAACACGTTTCTTTTTCAAAATTTCATTTTAAAACAAAATACCTGAAACTGGTAACCACCCAAAATGGAGCCTAAAGTTTTTAGATATTAAAACCAATAAGCCTTTATTGAAATTCCCAAATAAAATTGCTATCATATACTGACCAATTCTCTAATATAATGAATGTTCCAGTACTAGAAATTATTCAAATCAAAGCAACATGTTGCTATATGGATTGTTCAAAGCATGTTGAATTAAAGAAAATGTGTTAGGTTATATGTTTCATAGTCATAGAGTGGAAACAATACAACATGTAACTTACTTTAAAACCTATTACCTAGTTCTCCATCTTTTTATTTTTAGCCGATTTTAGTGCATTTCTGATGCATTAAAGTGACCAGACCAAATACAGGTCTAGTTGTCGCTTAAACTGATCAAATTGGTTGGTTTAATTCAAGTTTTAAAACACTATTCTACGTAGAGATATTCAGGATCAGAGACTTGAGCAGAGGAGTCTTGGCTCTAGCTAATTGCACGTCTCCCATTTTCTCACAATTAACACTTGCTAAATTGGTTCACTATATTATAATAAGCTTCATTATACCACAAAATAATCCGCATGATGTCATTTTGTTTCTCTCTATTAAACCCATTATCTCTCTTTAAACAACACAACTAGCTAAAAATTTCTCCCTTGTTTCTCCCATGATAACGAAACACCTTATAACACACACTAAAATTCTAAATTTTCTTTTCCACTTCAAGCTTCCCCATCCATCCACCTTCCTTTCATCTTCAACATCCATTCAAGGAACTTTCTTCCTTCAAGCAAATGAGTCTTTTTGCAAGCTAGCAAACCTCGCTTTCCTCTCTTGTTTAGCACGTGAAGAGGTGTAAAGAAGGAGGGAGAATGGGAAATGGTATCATTTTTTTCTTTTCTACAAGCTGACAGTGATGATCTCATTATCAAAGTTCTTGTTTTGATCTCTCTTGATGTATTTGAGTAGTGGCTAAAATTTTCTCTTCTGAAATTGATGTATGTATAAACTCATTAGATATTAATTTCTCAAATCTACCTTGCAATGAAACCCAATCTTCAAGAATCTTTCAAGAACCCAAGCTTTCCTCACTTCACATGGAACATGTAGCTGGTTGAAAGCTTAATTTGCAGCAATGGAAGATGGAGAAAGGTTAGGGATGAAGATGGAAGATGTTGAATTCAGGGGAGCTACTTGAAGCATAAGCAAGATTGATTCAAGTCTAAAGTTTTGAGCTTTCAAACATGCAAAGGACAACTTGGAGATTAATTAGGATAAAATGTAAGAGAAAAGCAATTCTGATGATCCTAAAGCATTGCATTCATTCTAACACATAAATAACTTGAAATGGTTTAATAAAAATCACAAGGCTTTCATTAAATGGTTAAGTTTCAAACTTGTTTATAAGGTTTTTGGAAAAATGGTTTGCTTATTGTTTTAATCGATTACAGCATTGTAATAATCGATTATTTTGTTCTTCACTTACCTTGGAAAAGCCTTCATGAACATTGTAATCGATTACATATCGGTTTAATCGATTATTATACCTTTGGTTTCTAGAAAACTGCCTTGTTGAACATTTTAATCGATTACTTAATTGGTAGTAATCGATTACATGCTTGTATATGAATTTAAATAGTTGCTGGGATAATCGATTACCAATATACTGTAATCTATTACATAGGCTTATCTGAAAATAGTCTCTCCCTGCTTTAATCGATTACCATAGATGGTAATCGATTACATGTTATGTTTAAAATTCTAAGTTTTGTACTAGATAATCGATTACTCCAATTAGTAATCGATTACACAGTGTAAATTAGAAAGGCTATGGCTCTGCTTTAATCGATTACCAATCCTAGTAATCGATTACTCTATTTCTAAGACTGATATGCTTTCCTGGTTTAATCGATTACCAAGGTTAGTAATCGATTGCATAGTGTATTTTGAAAATAATGCATCTTCTGTCTTAATCGATTACATGCTTGAATAATCGATTATTTGGTCCGTTGTAAAATTTCCAGAAAAGCTTATGAACATTTTAATTGATTATATTCTTGGATTAATCGATTACATAAGCAAAATAATCGATTATTTGGCACGTATTAATCGATTAAAGCTGTTACATTTTTCTGTTATAAATAGGAAATCACTATGCTTTATTTTGAAATGTTGCATATTGATACCCATTGAGCCAAAACAGTTCTAAAAGCCTTTCTAAGTGTTTTCAAAGGATTTTTACATGCTTGCTCTGGTTTTACATTGATCATGAGATTGTGAGTCAATCTTGAGCAAGACTTCATTCAAGGTTAAGGGAAGCTAAGTCAATTTGTTAATTCAACCTGTTTTCAATCCATCAGTTACATTGTTATTCATTGGATCATCAGGTTGTTTCTCTCCTTAATCTGCTTGTAATTTTCGTTTTGATTTTGAATGTAATTTTCAGTCTATTGTAATTGGGATTCTTGCTTGTAAACAAGAGATATGGTTTCTCTAGGGGTTGTACTGAGTAGTGTTCTTAGTTGGTTTGTCTCTAAGAATCTAATAGTGTTTTAGATTTCTGTACTTTATCTAGAGTTGATAAAGAGAGACTTTGTAATTACTTGTAAGAATAGAAAATTGCAATAGTGGAACTCCATTCTAGTGTTGAGTGGAAGATAACTGGATGTAGCTTCATAGTGTTTGAAGTGAACCAGTATAAATCCTTTGTGTTTTAATTCTTATCTCTAGTTTGATCATATTCTGTCAATCTTGTTTGTGTGGTTTTGTTTATCAATTAACATTTTGAGCTATTGGACACCTTGAGCTGAGCATTTGATTGAATAAGGTTTCTTGGTTTCAAAAGTGATAAAGATCCTAAGGGAAACTCTGATTTTGTTTAAGAAATTTTTAATTTACCAAGCCTAACCAATTCAGCCCCCTCTTGGTTAAGTGTGAAGTGTTCCTATATTTTACAGAAGACACCATGGAGAAGCTCTCCAATAAGTCTAGGAAGAATCGCCACAATAGCATTGAGAAGCCATTGATAAGACCCAAGAGATTCTTGCACAAGAATAAGAGAGAAACTCTCGTACAAATTTCAGATTTGCATTAACATGAACAAAGTTGTTAAATTTAGTTTTTGGGTAGATATATATATATATATAGCCACCAGATTATAAGATAAAATGAAAGTGAAATTACAAATGAAATGAATTGTGTAATCGATTAATATGCTCAGATAATCGATTATTTTGTTATTGATCTTTCTGGAAATAGATGTATGAACAAAGTAATCGTTTATTTCGTTATGTAATCGATTAACACAGAGTTTTCTCCATTTTACAAAATGCTGCGTAATCTATTACAGATAAATGGTAATCGATTAAAACAGACTGACCCTGTTTTGTGTTTGTACTAAGTTGGTGTGCTTCTTCATGCTTGTCCAAAAGATACAAGTTAGCTTTAATGTGATCTTGAAGGGCTTAAGTTCTAGCTCTTGTCATGGGTCCTTTAAAGCTAACCAAAGGAAGTGCTTCAAACTCTCCTTCTAGACCTTTAGTTTGCAATGGACCTCCATCATCCCCTCCTTCTTGAAAGGAACTTTACCTGAAGTTTGCTTCCTCACTTGTATCTACATCATACAAAGAAAAATCACAAACATTAAAAGTATTACTCACACCATACTCACTTGGCAACTCAAGTTTATATGCATTGTTGTTGATCCTCTTTAAAATCTTAAAAGGTCCATCTCTTCTAGGTTGGAGCTTGGATTTCCTTTCTTGAGGAAATCTATCCTTCCTCAAATGAAGCCAAACCAAATCTCCTTCCTTAAAGACCACTTGCTTCTTGTGTTTATTGGCTTGCTTAGCATATTGTTTCATCTTTCTCTCCACATGGGCCTTCACTTGTTCATGCAATTTCCTAACATAAGAAGCTTTAGACAAAGCATCATGATTAATCATAGAAGAAGTGTTAGGTAATGACAATAAATCAAGAGGAGTTAAAGGATTAAAGCCATAAACAATTTGAAAAGGAGATAAGGAAGTAGTCTTGTGAACTACTCTATTGTAAGCAAACTCAATGTGAGGTAGACACTTCTCCAACGTCCTCAAATTGCCTTTGGTGTACCACTTAGCATGTCTCTTGTTGAGTTTTCCTTGACTTTTCAAATATTTAAGAGACTCATGATCACTATGGATCACAAATTCCTTAGGTAAAAGATAATGTTGCCAAGTTTGTAATACTCTAACTATAACGACTTCGTTTAATTTTTTTTTTTTAACTTTCTACGTTATTTCATACTTTACTGATCATGTTTTACGAAAAAATATTTTCCTACGTGATTTGATTACGCAAAATAATATTCTAAGCGATTTGCTATGTTGAAATAATTTACCATAACGCATATTTCAAATAATTAAAACATGTTTAATTATAATAGTCCACGTACAGTCATCAAAATAAAATACAGGCCATCATCAAAATAGTATAGTCTGAATTACATAATTCCAAAAGCTACAACATTGTACGAGATCCATATATCAGGCCAAAACGCAGCATGCAAATCATCCAAATTTCTCCATATCTTACCTTTTCACTGTTCGTCTGCTCGCCCAAATAATTTGGGGTCATTACAGGTGTCAACCACAGACACAACTCGGGTAAGTATTTAATAAACACGATTAGATATTTAATAGAAAATAAAATAAAGTTTTGGATACATACTAGATTTAAAGTAAACAGCAGATACGTCGTAATGTCAAACAATATTTATAAAACAGATACATGATAAATGATGCATGAATTCTTTGTTAGATGATGCATGACTGAGATCTCAGAGGCCTAGTCAAAGGTACCAAAATTTAGAATAGTTTCACCCACTCCAGTGAAACAGTCCCACCTACTCCAGTGAGACCTCCCTCCACTCCGAGGGAATAAAAAGGGTACCATAAAATAGTTTCACCCACTCCAGTGAAACCTCCCTCCACTCCGAGGGGTCAGATGCAAATGATGCATGGTTTGATCAATCTTTACCATTAATTTATTTCTCAAAATCTCATATCTTGGCACTATAACATTTTTAATCATCCATCAATATCAAAGATATAAGTGCCCATAATTTTCTTAAGGAAA
>PYAF01005856.1:1473915-1487682 GCA_007407185.1 Glycine tomentella
TAGGGATAGGGTTCTACAATTAGCTAGGAACTAATTAAGGTTTTAGTAACATGCAATAAAATGTCACACAATTTTCTTCAATAGTTTTATCTAATTTCCCATTGGTTCATTTGGTTTTTTAATTTGTAATTGTCTTAATTACTTATTAAAGAATTCATTCCTTCCATAATCAAGGGAAAATTCTCTAGATTGCCTCTTTTCCTTTTTCTATGTTTTTATAAAACTCAGATTAGTCTATATTTTATACTTTTTGAATTATCTTTCAAAATTTCTAAAAATTTTATTTCATAATTTTTCTTTACTAAAATGTCACTAATTTCTTATTTAGGAACATACCAGACTTTTTGTCATGCTTCTATACTCTTACTGAAGTTATCTGTCCTTATCAGAGCTAAAAGGATATTTTGGTCATTTGGTAAAAAGTTCAGGGGCATTTTAGTCATTTATCTTAGGGACCTAACTGTCATTTGTGAAATTGTCCAAGGGCATTTTAGTCATTTATTTAAGAATGCATAGTTATAAGAATATGCACAAATATAATGAATTAGGAGGGTGTTACACTAACAAGTGCATACGACTCTTTATCATATAATTTTTCAAGCCATTAGGAATTTCCTTTGGAAAAACATCTTCATATTCCTCCAAAAGAGATTGGATAGCTTTGGGCAATTTTTCTCCTTCTTTTTCAACATGTAAACAAAGCGAGTTAGGAAGCATATAATAAAGAGGTTGTTGAGTCAATAACACTCTTGATTTCCTTTTCACTCAAGAACAAACTCTCTTTAATCTCATGAATTTTTTTGCTCTCATTTTCTTTCTCTTTCTTTTTCTTCTCACTAGTTTTTCTCTTTGGTAGCTCACTTTCTTTGCCTTTTTTTGTGCAGTATTTTTTTTTTCAAGTGCAATATTTTTTCAGCACTTGAATTCTCTTTTCTTTCATCCTCACTTGATCCTCACACACTTGTCTAGGAGTCAAAGGCCTCAAAATAATTTTCTTGCCTAAGTGCTCAAACTCAAAAGTGTTCTCCATGCAATTGTGTATCACTTTTCTATCATATTGCCAAGTCCTTCCAAGAAGTATATGTCCAGCCTCCATAGGTACAATATCACAAAGAACCTTATCATTATAAGCATTAATAGAAAAAGGAATGAACACACCACTTCTTCACTTTCACTAAGTCATTGTAGCTTGTATGGCCTTGGATGCTTTGTGGTTGGCAAGTGTAATTTCTCAACAAGCCTTGTATTAGCCACATTGGTGTAGCTCCCTCCATCAATGATAAGTGAACATACTTTCTTTTCAACTAAGCACCTTATGTGAAAAATATTTTCTCTTTGAGTCTCCTCTTTTTCTAAGCAAAAATTACTCAACATTCTTCTTACCATCAAGAGATCACCCTCCTCGGCCTCCACTAGTGTAAGTTCTTCTTCTTCTTCACTTGAAGAACTATTTTAGTCACTTGAAGACTCACTCTTTATGCCTCCATCCTTAAGCAAAATCATTGTTCTCTTGTTGGGACATTGGGAAGCAATGTGACCTTTACCAAGGCACTTAAAACACTTGATATTGCTTTATCTTGTTGGAGTTGGATCCACAATTTTTTTGCTTAAGCTCTCCACCTTTTTTTCTTTATTTTTCACTTGAGAAACCTCCCTCATAGGCTTGTCTTTCCAGCTAGAAGTTGCAGCCCCATTGGAGAATTTGGAAGTTTTTCTCCTTTTTAGTTGTTGCTCCACCCTTTGAGCTTTGTGGACTAGCTCTTCTATTGTGGCATAAGAATGTAGCTCCATCACATCTTGAATTTCTCTATTCAAGCCATGAAGGAACCTAGCCATGGTTGTTTCTTGGCCCTCCACAATTTCAACCCTCATCATCATCAATTCCATCTCCTTATAGTAGTCATCAACACTATTGTAGCCTTGGAATAGTCTTTGGAGCTTGTTGTGGACTTCTCTTGCATAATAAGTGGGAACAAATCTTTCTCTCAAACACATCTTCAAGTCATTCCAGCAATGTACTCTTTGTCTCCTCAACCTCCCTATTTCCATTTGAATTTGTTTCCACCACACCAAAGCATAGCCACCAAATTCTAGAGTCGCTAGAATCACTTTTTTTTCTTCATCAAATTGTTGGCATGAGAAAATTTGTTCTACTTTCATCTCCGACTCAAAGTACTCTTCGGGATCATAATTTCCAAGAAACTTTGGAATTTTTATTTTCACTCCATTCAATCCTCCATTCCTCATTTCTCTCTCTTCTCTCCTAAGCCTCAAATCTTCCTCATCTCTATTGTGCCTCCTAGGATTGTGTCTCCTATTATTTTCTCTCCAATCCTCCTTCTCATTCCCGTCATCTTCATAATTTCCTCCATGAGAGGAAGCATACTCACTCACCCTCCTATTGCCATGAGCCTGTACATCCACACTTCCAATGGGATTACTCCTTCTTTGGGTCTCCCTTTGTAACTCCTCAAATCTTGCATCCATTTTGGTTTATAAGTCTCCCATTTGTTTTGCAATGGCTTTCATCAACCTAGAGGTCCTAGGTGACAAAACCTCATCTCTTATTGAGCTCATCCTTCAAAAGAAATGGTTAGCAAAAACACAAGTATATAAGGAAATTCTCACCACTCTCTAAGTGTTTGTCACTAATACTCATGTTTGCACACTTTAGCTAGGCTCTTTCTTTAATGTTCTCTCTTTCCTTTTTTCACTCTTGTTCCTCTCTGTAGTTCTTAAGCAAAAACTTCCAATCCAATCAAGCTTCTTTACTATAGTGAAATAGGAAACAATTCTAGGCCAGACTCAAGAGTCCAAGAACAAGAAAACTCTAAGACAAAACCTTGGAAATTTTAAGAGACAAACAATGAAAGCAAAATTTTAGAAAAGCACAACACAACTTGGAATTTAATGAGACAACTCAAGGATATATTGGCTGTACGAAACTGCCCAATGAGGATATACCAAGAAAATTCAATTGTTAGAAGCCAAATTTGACCAAGTTTGCATGTCATACAAGTTCACTTAATTTTGTGGTTCAAAGGAAATTTGAACTTGCAACTTTTGTAACTTTGTTTTGCTTCTAAATTCTGTTTTTATTTCACTTTTTCCAGCCACCAATCAATAACTTCTTGGCTACACTTTGATTGTTTTTCCAGCCACAAATTCAATAACTTTTTTTGGGCTGCACTTTGATTATTTTTCCAGCCACAATTTCACAAACTTTTTGGGCTGTAGTTAATTGTCTTTCCTTTTGTACAAGTTCAAGAATTCTTAAAGAAACTTGATGAATCACGAAAACTATGTATAACAATTGTAAAATTTTGCTTCTAACAACTTAATTCAATTTAGGCATAGGATTAGAATCAAAACAAGTGGTTATACAACACACAAACAACTACTAACACAAGTTTACAAAAATCAAAACTAGAAAATTAGAAAAATGTCAAGAACAAATGAAGAATATAAAGAACAAGAAGACATGAATTTCACAAGAACTTGAAGCTAAACACAAGGTTAAGTGGCAGAACACACAACAAAGCCCACAACACCAAGATTTTCATGAAAGCTTCAAGAAAACTAGGAATAGAAGAAGATTTATGAGTTTCGGATAAGATGCAACTTTTCTTACCTTTGAAGAAGTTCTTAGAACTGAACTTGAAGAAGAATTCCACAAGGATTATGCTCTAGATACCACAGGATGTATGTCTAAACCCATTAAACATCAATTTCCCAAATCTACCTTGCAATGAAACCCAATCTTCAAGAATTTTTCAAGAACCCAAGCTGTCCTCACTTCACGTGGAACATGTAGCTAGTTGGAAGCTTTAATCTGCAGCAATGGAAGATGGAGAAAGGTTAGGGATGAAGATGGAAGACACCATGGAGAAGCTCTCCAATAAGTCTAGGAAGAATCACCGCAATAGCATTGAGAAACCATTGATAAGACCCAAGAGGTTCTTGCACAAGAACAAGATATAAACTCACAAATTTCAAATTTGCATTAACATGAACAAAGTTGTTACATTCAGTTTTTGGGTAGCTATATATATAGCCACGAAATTATAAGCTAAATGAAAGTGCAATTACAAATGAAATGAAGTGTGTAATCAATTAATACGCTTAGATAATCGATTATTTTGTTCTTAATCTTTCTGGAAATAGATGTATGGACAAAGTAATTGATTATTTCGTTATGTAATCGATAACACAGAGTTTTCTCCATTTTACAAAATGTTGCGTAATCTATTACAGATAAATGGTAATCGATTAAAACATATAGGCCCTATTTTGTGTTTGTACTGAGTTGGTGTGCTTCTTCAGGCTTGTCCAAAAGATACAAGTTAGCTTTGATGTGGTCTTGAATGGCTTGAGTTCTAGCTCTTGCCATGGGTCCTTTAAAGCTAACCAAAGGAAGTGCTTTAAGCTCTTCTTCTAGACCTTTAGTTTGCAATGGACCTCCATCAGAAATATAATTGTTTTCAGTCAGGAATGTCTAAATATTAAGGGGAGACTATGTCCAATTTTTTGATTGATTTATGGACCATAAAAACATAATACACTTGAGTAATGTGTAGTGGTTTAAAAATGAAAAAAAAATCACCTTATTTTGCCTTACATGGCTCTCGACTAGTCCAATAAAAAAGGGAAAATAAATTTGATTTTGTGTCACTTTTGGTTGTATTGATTCCTATGCCCAAAACTTAACATATAATGAAGATAAAGTGGATCAGAAAGTCACTAGAAAGGGGTTGATTGGTTGAATAGAGAGATTTGATTGACTATGTATTTTTTGCACAAGAGAACGTAGCTCCTAAAGTTTCTTCGAAAATTATATTGGTTCAACCATGACCTTTGACTAGGATTTCCACTAACATGAGCATAAACTATGGTATTCTTTTTTTTTTTTTTTTGAAGCCTCCATAGGTTCCTACAACTAGTATTCTCCAAGCTTTTGCAAGCTCCCCCAAATATTATTTCAAAATGTCTCTCCAGGTTTCACCCGAATATTCTTTAAGCCTCTGCATGATCTAACCAAGTATTATTACAAAAAGTCTTTTTGGACTTCAAACCCAAAGTAACAACAACTACTTGACTCATACAACACTTTGTTGTGGTCTTTCAACCTTTAGAAGCAAGAATCCCCTGATTATTCTTTTAAAGTTACCTATCCTAAAAGGGTTTTGCTTAAAGACATGTACTTAATACACCTTTTAGAAAGAACTCATTAGTAAGGCTCCACTGAAGGGATGTTTAGAGACACCCTATGGCTAAGTGGATTTGGCTCTAAAGTCTTATAAAGATCGGGCTAACAAAGACTAAATCAAAATCAAAATGATATGTCCATGTACAACTCGGCTTATTGATCTTACCCTCTATATCCTAATTTCCTTCTTAGTAATGAGCTTCAACAAATTTTCCTTCATATATAGAGCTTGTAGATGATTGTTGTTGGTTTCTTGAGAGGTTTGAAGGCCAAGGACATCTGTTGTGTGTTGTCTTTGTTGAAACAATTGGATCCTCCATCTTTTTTAGTGTTAACTCCTTGGCAAGTGCATAAATTCATCCAAGTAGTATTAAAACGGTAAATCCGAGTGTAGAGTCCATAGGGACTTTGACTGTACTCAGAGTTTGTATACGTTTAATTTTACACAATTGATGGAGTAAATTTTGATATTTGCAAAGTAATAATGTATGCATATGAATCCAACGTAAATTATAATATGAAACAATGTTTCCCCCTTCTTGCCCTAACTTTCTCTTTTTCCCCACTCCTCATGGTACAATGTTTCCCCCTTTTTTTATCTTCAAAAGCTAAGCCTGCAAGTGCGTGCTAAGCGCACATGCAGAGTCCAGCTGGTGTTAGTGGCCACGTGCTAAGCCGTTAGATGTGCTTAGTGCGTGTACACGTGACAATTGGCTTAAGTTGGCTTCTTGCGCTAAGCAAGGCTTCTCGCATTGAGCGGTGATGTCGTGCTAAGTCTATTACGCTGAGCGCACTATTCCAGTTCTTCAATCCATCTTCCAGGTATCATGCTGTCATTTCTACAAAAAAATACAACCAACAAATTATAAATCAACTAATTTTAGCATCTATTGGATAAAAGCTCAGAAGAAGCTAAATTCCTAACATTTTAATCATCAAAGAAGCGTTAAAAGAAGAGAAACAAGATAATTGCTATGTGATTTAAATGAACAATTTATGTATGCATAGTAATTATCAAACTCCCCCAAATTTAACGCTTTGCTTGTCCTCAAGCAAAAGTAGACAAATGCTAAACTAAGTTAGATCAATGGCAACGTCAAGGATGTCACCAAATCACAAGAACTGAGATAATTGCATACTTCCCAAATAATTTCAATTTCCAATCCTCAAGTTCACACTCACTATGGATTCATAATGGAATCATGCAAAAAATGCACTTAGAGATTGAAAAAGGTTAGCAATAATGACAACTATCAAAGAAAGATCAACCCATGCTTCACTCCTCACAAGGCTAGTGTTTCTCTCAAGAACACAGGTGTTTCAGTTATGTGTATTTCATTCATCCCAATTGAAGTTACAAATCTTAGCTTTGCACATCATCTTAGTCAATGCAATCACACACACAAAATGGACCATTAAGGACTTTATTAGGCTTGTAACATGGTTGGGCTAACAAGGAAATCATGGTTTTTCTCGAAATTCAAAACACTTAGGTTCTAGAAGAGCCTTCACCCATTCCCTACTTACTTCAGGGGAACCACTTTTTCTTGACCTCCCAACCATTTATTAACATGCCACTATTAACAGCACATAGAGGTTTTCTTGACATAAGTTGGCTTTTCAATTTTATTTCCAAATTTTTTTATATACCAAAGGTACATTGCAGTTCTGGTCTTATGTGTGCTTCTTACTCACATCCTTGCAAAAGAGTTTACCCAAAAAACTCCCCCAAATTTGGAACAAATTTGCCTTGATCCATAACAATGCTCTCTATAACCTATATAGGGTACACATAATTGCATATACTTTTAGTTCAGGGATCAAGAACAAGATTCATTCACAACTTAGGCTCAAAAGGGGTGCAAGGGATGCAACATTCATTTCCAACATGGTTAACTTTTTTGCTAAGTGGCTGAAAATAAATTAACCAACAAGGCCTTGATCATATCCACATCATGTATACACTCAAACAACTCAAGAATCATGCAAAACCAATTGTTCTCTAGCAATTAAGATGCACACAACACACACGGTAACGTGAAGCATTTAGTTTTTCTTTCACAAGAATTTATGTCATGCAAGCTAACCAAATCACTCACACATATTCAATTCACAAAACCATCAATCAATGCCAACATGTGCTCACTCAAAAATTGAAATTTCATAACACCAACAACTAATACACAATATCTCAGTAATGCAACCAATTCAACTAGAACATGCCCAAAATGTGTTAACTATCAAAGTCAACCAAAACGTATCATTAGAGTAAATGTCTATCATGCAAAGTTAACAAAATGTAAACTGTAGAAATAAAATGTCCTCATCACAGAAAAATAAAAATAAGTCTAGAATAAGATGGCCTCAATCTTTGGTCGACCCTAGGTCCCAAGCTCCCTAAGCAGCTGTGACATTGGTAATGTAGTCATCATCTTCTCCGACCTCTGCAACATCATCATTACCAGAAGGTCCCTCGTTAGCTCCAACTCTAGAGGCGACACCCCCTTCAAAAGAGGAAGGCATGTCCCCAGGCCAAGCAACGCGCTCAAGGAAGGCCGCTGGCATCATAACCAACCAGTGGAGAAAGAGCTGATGAAGACTCTGCATAAGTAGATACTTCCCCTCATGAAGACTCGTCAGCATGGAAAGAAACTGCTCCAAAGGATAAGAGGTGTGTGACAGAGGAGTGAGGTCCTGACAAGGAGCCAGCAGAGCATCTGGATCACCACAAGCACGAACCTTCTGCGGTCCCGAAAAGGTGATAGAAGGGTGTGTTGGGTTCTAGCAGTTCTTTCGTATGTAAACAATGTTGATCACGAGGCTCAAGGACTCAAAATTAAGCGTGTTAGAATGAACACCCTTGGCATCACACAAAGAAGTGATAAGGACGGGGAAGCCAAGCATGGAAGAGTTGGATTGAGCAATCTAAGAAATTTGAGAAGAGATCATACTGCCCAAGTTCATGTCCATCTTCATGACAATGTCATAGATCAACCTGGTGAGATCTATGTTTAAATCTGATGTGTGAGAAGTAAGGGCCAGGTTGAAGTAGGAGTGGACACTCCATGTTTGTGCAAGGGTAGCCATATCCTTCCGTATTATCTTCTTCCATGGGGCTCCCTCTACGTTGTTCAAAAAATACCCTTTTGTTAGGCATAACTTCGTATCAATGGCTTGGGGGTCCAGATAAAAAGTGTGAAGGAATTGGGAAAATGTAGTGAGCCAGTCATCCCCCTACAGGACCACAGGTGTTTAGAGGAAAATGTTTAACGTTTGAGCGTCGAACCTGATCACCTTGCCACACACCTTACACTACTTAGATGATCCATCTTAAGGGTCATAAATATTTGAATAAAATTCCTTCACCAAAGCCATATCAATGTTGTTTTCGGGCAGCCTAGTGAGCTTCCTATCCTATTGCCTCCTCCTGAGTTCATTCTAGAACTCATCATACTGTGCAAGCTCCACATTCCTCTCAGGAAAGATGTTCCGAATGTGAACGTTCTCTAAGTATCTAATCCATGCAACTTGGGATGTGAATCGCGTGGAATCCCAAGAACCATGGACTAGATCAGATTCCTGGGCACGACTCTAAGAAGTGGACCCTCATCCTTTTCTAGACATCATTTGCAAACAGGACAACAAAATGAAAAGATAAGAGAAAAGGTAAGAAACAATGAAGTTAAATGCAGAATTAACAACAAAAAGTTGGAGTAAGAAATATAAGAAAGGTGCGCTAAACGCAGAGGTGTGCGCTTTGAAAATATAATGAACACTTATGCAAATAACCAAGATGGGGGTGAATTGGTTTTACCTCAGAGTTTTAAAATTTCCTTCTAAAATTTATAACAATGGAAGACTTCAAAAGGATCGTATCAATTTAAAACCAATTAGAAATAGCTTTACTTCATCAATCAAATCACTCTTATGCAATAACCAAATTTATATGATGAACAAATTCTATACTTCAAGAATTCAAATGAAATATAAACTGAAATCTAATACACACAAGATTTATATTGGTTTACCTCTCAACCCCGAAGGCTACATCTAGTTTTCTTCCAACCAAATCTTGGTTAGAGTTCCACTATAACAAATATGTGTTCTTTACAAGCTTACAAAATGATCTCTCTTACCGTCCCTAGGTAAAATTCAAAATCTACTTCCTATAGACTTTTCAAAAGAGCAAGAACCAGAGATCCCCTCTCTGTTCTTCCCTTTAGAAACCCTTTCTAGAAAAAGCTTTAAAGAATACAAATGTTATATGGAAATACAAAACAATTAAACAACAAATATTAACAAAACAAAAGCTTTAGGTACAAGAAAGATATCACCTTACATTCCTCAGCAAATACAATGATATGAATGATTCAATCAACCTGAGATTATATGCATAAGATGACTACCAATCTTTCTTGAAAACTTTCTTTAAGCTCTAGCTTGAATAAATCTTCAATGCATGAGTATCAAGACTAAAAACTCTAGTAAATCACAATGACACTCATCGTATTTGATTATCTCACTAATTTCAGCCTTGGGTACACTTGAGAACTTTAGGACATGTATTTCACAAAGTATGCATGAATATCTCTTCTTTCTTGCTTAGACTTTCTCAGACTCAGCTTTTCTATTTATAAAAAACTATTTTAACTAACTGTAATCGATTAATTCGTCAATGTAATCGATTATTTTATCCATATAATCGATTAAATTGTTCATCAGAAATCGGGAAATCTGTTACGAACAGAATAATCGATTAAATAATCTTGTAATCGATTAAGCCAGATAAACTAAGTTAACATAGACCATGCCTAAAACTTAACAATGCATATTTAATCGATTACTAAAATCTGGTAGTCGATTAAACCAGATGAACATGCTGTGTAAAATTATGCAGAAACTTATGTAATCGATTATTTCCCAAGATAATCAATTATCACAGGAAGTTCTCAATTTTGTGTAAAGTTAATTTAATCGATTACGAACCAATGGTAATTGATTAAAATGTTCATAAGGCATTTTCCAGAAAACATCCATACGCCTGTAATCGATTATATTACAAGATAATCGATTATCACAGTGGAAAAATGTTTTATACAGTTCCTAATAGCCTTTATGAAATTATATGGATTTGCTCATTACCACATGATTAATTCCTATCAAATGAATGTATGAATGCATGAATTATCAATTACTAATGAGGATTATAAAGCTTTATCTAATGAACCAAGCTTGAAGACAATTACATATGCCATCAAATTGATTAGGCATGTAAAATATCAAAACTCATTTTCTTCAATCATCTTTGAATCCTTTGCTTCAGCTTCTTTGATTCTAACACGCTTAGCAACCCGTCCCCCCCCCCCAAAAAAAAAATAAGTGTAAGGTGGGCTTAGCGTGCATGGTGTGCTTAGCCCAACAAAAAAGTTGCCAAAACTGAGAACACTAGGGCTTAGAGCATAAGTGCACGCTAAGCCAAATGGAAATTAAATTTCTTAAAGAGAAGAATTTAGGCTTAACGCTCATGGTGCACTTAGCCCAAGCACTAAAGAACACAATGGAAAAGGAGTAATGACTTAGCATGATCGCGTGTGCGAAGCCTGATGCACAGGGAATGCTAAGAGTAATTCCCAGATCTGGATGAACATCTATGAATGCAACCAAAAACATGAAGAACACGAACCCATAATGCATGAACTCACTAAGTGCGTGATGCATGCTTAGTGAGTTTGTTGGTTTTAGACACACACAAAAGCCTAACATAAAGAATTGAAACATGATGCAGCTACTATAATAGATAAATAGTTAGCAGAACACAAATTGCAAACAATGCACACCATTATATAACCTTAGATGAAATGAACCACAAAATATGATGAAATGAATAACACAAAATAAGACACACATAATCAAAAGGACAATAGAGGACCAGGAAACGGAAAAAAAAATGAAAAGAAAGTACATAGAGGGATTGACTTGATGATGAGCAAAGAGAGTGTAGTGCGATGAGGAAGAAAATCGAAGGGCACGTGAAGGTGCATGTAACACCCCGTATGCATCCAGTGTATTAACATATTACTTAATCAGATAAGCGCATAATTAATTAAAACAATTAATCAAAACATTGGAAGCGTTTTCAAAACCATATTTCTTGTTTCATTATGTATGATACATATCCACGAAGCATAAACAATACCACAATTACAACTAGCCCTTATTGATCCATATAACATACAGGAAAGGCAGATACATCAATAATATGTCTACAGATATGTCAGGAGAATTTGAAACTACCTATCTTAATATGATATCTACAACAGTGAGCCTCAGAGCTCTTAAAACACTGCCCAAGCAGCTTTTCCAGGCATGTTCCGGCTGGGCCTTCTGCCCTGGGATCCCTCATCTCTGCTAGATGCTACACCTGCAAAATATAATCCCCACACACGGGGTGAGATAAAAATCTCAGTAAACTCAGGGTTCTTGGAGGTCTTTCCTCCCCCTGGTTCACTTTCATGGCATATAATATTAAAATTGGCATCACACCACAACTAGCCATCACGGCTCTCGTAAACATATCACATGTATATCATAACACAGGGGTAACAATATAATATTTATACACTTATCACATGGCCTGAGAGAGATCATCCATCCAGTGGGTACATTCTCTCAAGACTTTTGCATCATTTCCTGAGAAAGATCATCCACTCAGTGGGTACATTTTCTCAGGACTCTGCGCACATTGCCTGGATAAGATCATCCACAGAGTGGGTACATTCTTCTAGGACTTCATCGAATGCCTAAGGAAGATCATCTGAATAGGTACATTCCTGTAGGACTTAATCCAATGCCTAAGAAAGATCATCTGAATAGGTACGTTTCCTTAGAACTTAATCCAATGCCCAAAGAAGATCATCTGAACAGGTACATTCCCTTAGGTTTTAATCCAATGCCCAAGGAAGATCATCTGAACAGGTATGTTTCCTTAGAACTTAATCCAATGCCCAAAGAAGATCATCTGAACAGGTACATTCCCTTAGGTTTTAATCCAATGCCCAAGGAAGATCATCTGAACAGGTACGTTTCCTTAGGACCTCATTGGATACCTATGGAAATTCCTGAGGGAAGATCATCTGTATCAGGTACATTTCCAACGGAAATCCATAGTGATCTATTCTACTGGCCAGAGAATCTCATCAATCACATAACATTATCACAATGTATAACTCATCCAACACCCAACACTATCACAGTGTTCAGCTTACTATCAATCACAGAACACTATCATAGTGTCCCTCTCATCATATACATGTTTTCAATAAAACAATAACACACAATTTCAATATATGTATATATATATATACATATGCATACAATAACCATCACCCCCTCGGGTATGGTGGAACACAAGCAAAGGAAAACACTCCCAAGGACAAAGAGTTTACCTGGCAAGACAGTACTCTGCTGTCCAATCCTTGGACTGTGGTCTCTGCCACTGACACCTTTGGTGTCCCTCCCTGTACAAAGGCACACAATCAATCATGAACCATCTCAACCTCACAAAGCATAAGCAAATAACAACGGTTCTCAACCGTTAACTGAAAGGAAACATTATTCCTTCCCATCTAAACCCGTAGTCACCTATCTTAAGGTCATCAGAACTATCCACCTTATAGACAACTCACAGTTCCTCAGTGGTTTATCTCGGCCTAACCAAGACCTTAGAGTCTCTCCAAGACTCTGCATAAGCCAATTTAATGATCTAACCAGACCATATATCGATGATTATCCAACTTGACTAAAACGGTTATTTCAACACGTTTTCACCGTTTATTTAGCCTCCTGAACAACCTTTGTAAAAGCACTTAGGCCCATATTTCTCATAATACCCTTCATTTAGCCCACATTCTTCCTACTCATACATATCTCAGAGCCAAAACCAAACTTCATCTAAAGTCATGTTTCAAAGTTCAATCTTTATCAGAACAACCTCCTGAGCATACTTTTCTAAAGAACCCAAGCCTAATTCCAGCCCTAACATAAATGGGTTACTATTAATCCCATTACCAATTTCACAAATCAATCGGTAAAACTTAAGTTTCTTACCTCAAAACAGTCGAGGAAGGCTAGAGGATCGCTTCTCTAAGCTTCAGCGTCCTTGAATCTCCTTCTTTCTCCTCAAAATCCAAGCTTTGCAAAGTTCCCTAGAGGAAGGGATCTCTCCGATTGATGGTTCTCTCAAAGATATGAAGCTGGAATCTAGCTCATGGAGTAGTTCCTTACAACTTTCCTAAAGGATAGGAAGTGTTTAAATGAAGTATGGAGGAGATATGAAGCTTCTATGATCATTAATGGCTACCTTGTGTAACACCCCTTACACGCACCGGGTGATTACCACGGATAAACAGTCATTATCAGACATAATACATCAGAGATTAAGCAGTTTGGAAGCATTATATAAAAGGGCATCAACAAATGCCGATAACATACACATTGTACATTATAATATGGTGTTCATATACAAATTCACTGTTTAAGTACAAAACTGTACATAACATCCC
>PYAF01005856.1:1491300-1520427 GCA_007407185.1 Glycine tomentella
TTGTCTTCTTCATGAAGCTTGTCTTTACAAGTGGCTTATTCATAAATCTTCTCCCCTTTTCTACATCATTCCACATGTGAACTTCAAGCTTAAGGGGTAGGATGACAAGTTTTTCTTCCTTTTATGCCTTTACATATCATTTCTGATGCTAAAGTAAAATCTAATTCCCACTTTTGGTTTTCCACATGGTAATTCCTTGCATGAAGTCAAATTTAATTTGAATTCTTTTACCTAAAATAATTTGAAATAATAGAATCCTAGAGATCTCCACAAATTATCTTCAGTAACTTATAACCAATTTCTACAAAGTACTATACAAACCTCAAACACAAGATTGTCCTTATCCAATTGGTCTATTCTTCTTCTGACCATCAAAATTACTAAACCATTTTATTGAATAA
Source organism: Glycine tomentella (assembly GCA_007407185.1). Classification (NCBI taxonomy): domain Eukaryota; kingdom Viridiplantae; phylum Streptophyta; class Magnoliopsida; order Fabales; family Fabaceae; genus Glycine; species Glycine tomentella. The sequence continues at coordinate 1,491,702 of PYAF01005856.1, forward strand.
ATTTGGATATCCTACAATTGAGAGAAAATTCCATAGAATCTCAAAGGGTATCTGATCATTTCTGGCCGGAAGGGTATTATGATAAATTTATCATTCATCCTAGGGGTATATTTGTCATTTTCACCATAAAATATCTAGTCAAAAATATCGAAGGGTATTTTTGTCATTTCCAAAATATCCAAGGACATTTATGTAATTTTTCTCCTTAAAATATCTAACTAAAATATCTAGGGGCATTTTGATATTTATGTAATTTTTACTTTAAGGGCATTTTTGTAATTTATGGTTTAAGCGAAGGGCAATATGGTCATTTCTCTTCAACTAAATTTTCTATCCAAGTATCATCATACTTCCACAATAGGAATTCGAGATATAATTTTGAGGATGTTACAGAATTCATCTTTGAACACTTTAATCGATTAAGTGACAATTTAATCGATTACATAAGTCATTTTAATCGATTATTTGGTGCGTGTAATCGATTACTATCTGTTACAAAAAGCTGTTATAAATATGAGTAAGACTTGTCTTGAAACTTAACTTCAATACTTCGAATTTTCTGAATACACACAAGCCTTCTCAAAGTTAGGAAGTGATTTTCTGGGTTAACTAAGTTCTTGTCCCACTCTTTAATCTTCATGGGTATTGAATGATTTCTTGGGCAAGAGTTTTCAAAGAAGTTTTGGAGAGCATATTCTGAAATTCTTTTTCTTCAATTCAATCCTGATAGGTAAACCACATGCATTCATATTCATTGGATCATCAAGTTGTTTCTCTCCATTCTCTTTGGTTGTAAATTCGTTTTTGTAATTTTTGTTATTTGATGCTATTGTAGAAGCTTGTGCTAGAGTAGAGTTCTCTAGGGAAGAACAAAGTAGTGTTCTCTGGTTCTTGATCATTAAGAGTCTAATAGGGTTTTAAATTTCTATTCTTTATCTAGGGTTGATAAAGAGGGATTGTTGTAAAGCTTGTAAGAACTGAAATTTTATAATAGTGGAACTCTAATCTAGTGTTGATTAGAAGAAACTGGATGTAGTTTCTCTTGAGAAGTGAACCAGTATAATTCTTGTGTTGATTTTCTATTCCTTAATCTCTACTAGTTATCTTGTTCATTTGTTCTTGGTTTTATTATCATTACTCAACAAGTTCTGTTTTGAGCAATTGATTTCTTGAGTTGAGTGATTTGATTGATTAGAATCATTCTTTGTTTAAAAGTGATTAAGATCCTTAACTTTGATTTTATAAATAAATTTTAAAAGACCAAGTTTAAACCAATTCACCCCCCTCTTGGTTATTGTTGGTATTCCTATTGTTTTCAATTGGTATCAGAGCAGGTTCTTGAGTGTTTTTCAAGATCACTATCTTTCTTTAAAAAGAAAATAAATACCACACAAATTACCTTCAAGGAAGGTGCCTCCCTCAATCCTTCTCCGATGTTTGAAGGAGAACACTTCAGTTTTTGGAAAATTAGAATGAAAATCTTTATTCAATCAAATGACCCAGGTGTTTGGAATGCAATAGAAAAAGGTCCTGTGATTCCTATAAAAACTATTAGTAAGGATATGATTCCCAAAGAATGGGATGAAATGACAGATGTCGAAAAGAGAGTTATTCAATATGATTTTAAAGCTAAGAATATGATTACTTCTGCACTTTCCTTTGATGAATTCTTTAGAACTATTAGGTGCAAAAGTGAAAAGGAGATGTGGGAGTTGTTGGAGATAACTCATGAAGGTACAGATGAAGTAAGAAGATCAAGAAATCATGCCTTAATACATGAGTATGAAATGTTCAAGATGAACCCCACAAAAAACATATATTCAAACAAGATTCACTCACATGGTAAATCATCTTCTTGGTCTTGGGAAGATCTTTGATGCTGAAGAGTTGAATATCAAAATCTTGAAGTGTCTCACAAGATCATGGCAACCAAAGGTTATAGCAATCAAAGAATCAAAAGATCTATCCAAAATGTTCATGGCTGCACTATTTGGTAAGCTTCTTGATTATGAACTTGAAATGTCACAACTAACTAATGCACAAGATGCAGAAAAGAAATACAAAAGCATAGCCTTGAAAGATGCCTCCTCAAAGGTGGAAAAGGTGGAAGACTCAAGTGAAGAAGATGAAGAGAACAACATAAATTTAATTGTCAAAAAGTTCAGCAAGTTCTTGAGAAGAAACAAGAACAGAAAGTTCACAAAGAACAACAACAACAACAACAACAACAACAACAAAAGGAGTGAAAACAACTTCACTTGCTTTGAATGTGGTAAGCCTGACCACATTAAATCTGAATGCTCTATCTTTTTGAAAAAGCAACAAGGTGAAAACAAGATAAAGAAATAAGGAAAGCCTAAGAGAGCCTATATAGCTTGGGAAGATAATGAGTCAACAACTTCTAAATCATCAACTAAAAATGAAGAAGCAAATGTGTGTCTCACTTCCACAATTAATGAAGATGATGATCTTTCAATTGCTGGAACTGAGGTAAGTTCTAAACTTGATCAAGTTATTGATGCTTTTCAAGAAATGCATGAAGAGGCCCAAAAGCTTGCAAAATCCAATAATAAGCTGAAAGGAAATCTTAGATGGCATGTTACAAAAATTATAGAATTGCAAACTGAAATTTGTAACTTGAAAGAAGAAAATGAAAAACTTGTTTCAAGTTATAAAATGAATGGATGTGTATGTGCTTCTTCTTCATCTAATGTTGACAAATACAGTATGTTGCAAAAGGATTTTGATGATTACAAAAGAAGTCAAGAAGAAAAATACATGTTACTATTATCTAAGAATAGTGATTTGATTGATCTTTTATGAAAGCTTTACAAAGGTAGATGCAACTTAGCTGAAATGATAAGTGTGCAGAAATATGCTGGAGATACTTCTGGTTTGAGTTACAAACAAGGCTCAAAGTCTTTTGGCAAAACTATATTTGTACCACCAAAACAGAAAAATCAAAAGAATTTCTATGATTTAAAGATCAATCAAAATGCTTACTTAAGGAATTCATTAAAATCTGTAACATGCAACTATTGTATGATGAAAGGACATACATCTTATAAATGTTATTGATAAGTGCCAAATCTTAGTGAAATTAGGGTTATATTAAAGGCACTTGTCTTTCATTTTTACTAAAGAATATTTATAAAAACTTGCCCTAATCTAGTTAGTTTGTATTTAGTGCTTAGGATAAAAGTTGTTTTCATATTCTTGAAGATTTATCCAATCATTTCTTGCTTTTTGATAGGTTAAAGGATTTACAAAACTTTCGAACACATAAAGCAAGCAAAAATGGATTAGAAAGTAAACATGGGAGGTACAACAAGCAAAACAGGCCCAAAAGCCTCTTCTGGAAGCTACGTTTAACTCACTCAAGCGAGTTAAACATGTACAAAACACTTGCTTGGGCGAATAGCTTTAGACAAGTGGGCCTTCAGACAAGTGGATTCAACAAGTGGGCTCCCAAGTGGGTTTAAGCTTGCCCAAGCGAGCAAACAAAGCCAAAAACACTTGCTTGGACGAGTGAACTCGAGCAGCCAACCCCTATAAATAGCCATGCACCCCCCAAGGATTAGACACTTCTTGCAACTTCCATTCTTCATTCTCATTGTTCCCAAGCTTATGCTTAGCCTCATGCTCTTTAAATCTTGTTAGTAGATAGCTTAGGATAGTGAGAGAGGTGAGGATTAGTGTGGAAACTCTGCCGAAACAAAGCGGTGATGAGTCCTTTCATCTATTCTTCTAAGGAGGTTCTCTCTATACTTGGCTAGCTTCTCTCAAAGGATTGGATGTAATCTTCTTACACCTAAGTATCTCTTTTAATATTTATTTATGCATAAGTATTTTTTTATTTATTATTGGTAAATTTATTCAATACTTAATGCTTGATTCTACTTGATCATTAGTTTCATGAAATAAGGTTCTAAGTTTAACTGGGAAGTACTCTTAAAACTTGAACTGAATAATTTACTCTTCACATTACGTTGCTAGGAATAGAGCATAACGTTTAGATTGCAAATAGCACGCGAATATGATCGTAATGTTAGGGTATTTATTTCATATGCGAGGGATCGATATTTGATAAATATTCTTAGGATTCTGAAATACGAGGGATCAATTTGGGGTATTTTATGTGTGCATCAATAATAAAAGAAAATAACTTATACATGGTAATATTAATTGAATACTAAGGGTATGAACGATGAAATCCAATCCTACGTTCTTTAATTAATTAAACTCGTTTTATTAGTTTCTGTAATCCACCATAATTTTCTGTAAACATTCATAATCTTTCGCACTAAATTAATTATTTCCGTTTCTTCTAAATTTTCATAATTTTTGTTAATCTACAACTACATGAAACTCCGTTCACACTCATTGTACATAACTATTAAATTGTTAAGCTTAATTTGAATTAACTGAAAGTCCCTGTGGAGATGAACTTTTATAAATTTTGTAACTTACAACGATAATTGGTACGCTTGCCAAAAGTCTAACAGTTATGCTAGGAGATTCTATGTGCCTAATGGAGAATGTCTTTGAGTGCAAAAGAAGAAGAAAGTAGCTAACCCCTATGGACCCAACCTCAATTAGGTACCTTCCTTTGAAAATTGATTTGAATTTTGCAGGTATGTCTAAGAGCAAGATCATCATTATGGTATCTTGATAGTGGATGCCCTAGACATATGACCAGTGACATATCAATGCTCACAAATTTGACTCTTAAAGATGGTGGATTTGTCACCTATGGAGACAACAACAAAGGTAAGATAATTGGAGAAGGTAGGAGATAACTTTAAAACCAAAATCAGAAATGTTCTTTATGTGGAAGGTTTAAAGCACAATCTCCTAAGTATAAGCCAACTTTGTGATAAAGGGTTCAAAGTGTCATTTAATGAAAATTGTTGCATGATATGTGATGAACAAAATGGTGAGGTGATTCATATAGGTAAAAGAAAAGGTAATATCTATTTACTCTCCATAGATCATGCATTCTTTCACAACACTTCTTACTTAATAAGTAAACTTGATGAATCCTGGCTATGGCATAGAAGGGCAAGTCACATTAACATGCATCATATGAACAAGCTAATTAAAAAGGATTTAGTCATTGGCTTACCTAAACTCAAGTTTGAAAAGGACAAATTATGTGATGCTTGTCAAAAGGGGAAACAAACAAAAAATTCTTTTCAAAGTAAAAATGTTGTTTCCACTTCAAGACCCCTTGAATTACTTCACATAGATTTGTTTGGTCCTTCTAGAACTATGAGTTTAGGAGGTAATTACTATGGGATTGTCATTGTTGATTATTACTCTAGATTCACATGGACTTTATTTTTAAAATCCAAGAGTGATGCTTTCAATGCTTTTAGAAAATTGGTCAAACTTGCTCAAAATGAAAAGGGAAGCAAAATTGTCTCAATAAGAAATGATCATGGTGGAGAATTCCAAAATGAACATTTTGAAAAATTCTGTGAAGAAAATGGAATTAACCACAATTTTTCAGCTCCAAGAACACCTCAACAAAATGGTATTGTGGAGAGGAAAAATAGATCCATTGAAGAAGGTGCAAGAACTCTTCTTAATGAGACAAATTTGCCTAAATATTTTTGGGCTGATGCTATAAGTACAATTTGCTACACTTTGAATAGACTACTAATAAGGCCTATTTTGAAGAAAACTCCTTATGAACTATACAAAGGTAGAAAATCAAACATTTCTCATTTGAGAGCATTTAACTGCAAGTGTTTTGTGTTAAATAATGGTAAAGAATCACTTGGAAAATTTGATGCTAAAGCTGATGAAGCCATTTTCCTTGGATATTCATTACATAGCAAAGTATATAGAGTTTTCAATAAAAGAACCCTATGCATGGAAGAATTAGTTCATGTTATTTGTGATGAATCTAATCCCTCTAAAGAGGAAAAGAAGTGTGATATTGATGCAGAACCTTTGGAGGAGTTTATTCAACTAAATGGCTCAATGAATAAAGAAAAGGAAGAACCAATTGTTGAAACAAAACAATCAACATCAGTCCAAGAGCCAAAAGATTGGAGAACCACAAGAGATCTCTCCCTTGACAATATAATTGGTGAAGTTTCAAAGGGAGTATCTACTAGATCATCATTAAGAAATCTCTGTTGTAATATGGCTTTTGTTTCACAAATAGAACCTAAGAATAAGCCTTAATTGATGAACATTGGAAGCATGCCATGCATGATGAATTGAATCAATTCAATAGAAATGAAGTTTGGGAACTTGTCCCTAGACCTCCTTCTCTCAAGCCTATTAGCACTAAATGGGTTTTTAGAAACAAACTTGATGAGAGTGGAATCATAGTCAGAAACAAAGCTAGATTGGGTGCAAAAGGTTACAACCAAGAGGAAGGCATTGACTATGAGGAAACTTTTGCACCAGTTGCAAGATTGGAAGCCATTAGGTTACTACTTGCATATGCATGTTTAATGGATTTTAAAATTTTTCAAATGGATGTTAAAAGTGCTTCCTTAAATGGATATATTGAGGGGAAATATATGTGGAGCAACCTCCTGGTTTTGCTGATTTCAAACATCCAAACCATGTTTTTAAACTTAAGAAAGCTCTTTATGGTTTAAAATAAGCTCCAAGATCTTGGTATAAGAGATTAAGCAAATTTTTGCTTGAACAATCTTTCACAAGAGGGCATGTTGATAAAATCTTGTTCATCAAAAGGCAAAGCAATAATATTTTATTGGTTCAAATATATGTTGATGATATAATATTTGGTTTAACTAATCAATTGTTGTGCAAAAAATTTTCTATCTCTATACAGAATGAGTTTGAAATGTCAATGATGGGAGAATTAACATTCTTTCTTGGACTTCAAGTGAAGCAAATGTAGAATGGAACATTTCTAAATCAAACCAAGTATTTCCTTGAAGTGATCAAAAAGTTTGAATTGGAGAAAAGCAAAGATGTTGCAACTCTAATGGCAACATCAACCTATTTTAATTCAGATGAAAAAGGAAAGAAGATTGATGAGTCAAAATTTAGAGGAATGATTGGATCTTTGTTGTATTTGACAGCTAGTAGACCAGATATTATGTTGAGTGTGTGTTTGTGTGCAAGATATCAAGCAAATCCCAAAGAATCACACCTCACTGCAGTCAAAAGAATCCTCAAATATCTCAAATCAACACCAAAAGTTGGTCTTTGGTATCCTAAAGGTGCATCATTTAATTTAGTTGGTTATTCTAATTCTGACTTTGCAAGACGCAAATTGGATAGAAAAAGCACTAGTGGAACTTTTCATCTACTAGGAAGTTTACTGATCTCATGGCATTGTAAGAAACAATCTTGTGTTGCTTTATCAACAGCTGAAGTTGAGTACATCTCTCCTGGAAGTTGTTCTGCTCAAAACCTTTGGCTAAAGCAACAATTGCAAGATTTTGGTGTAGAATTAAAAGAAATACCTCTGCTATGTGACAACACAAGTGCTATCAACATTTCCAAAAATCCAATAATGCACTCAAGGACCAAACACATTGAGATAAGACATCATTTCCTTAGAGATCACATCCAAAAAGGTAACATCAAAATTGACTTCATTGATACTCACAATCAATTGGCTGATATATTCCCTAAACCTTTGGCTAGAGATAGATTCTATACTATTAGAAACATGCTAGGTATCCTTGATGAATCTAACATTTGCTAGTATGCTTGATATGTGCTTATCTATTTGAAATAGCATCTTCATTGATCAATCATCACTTGTGCTTACAAAAATTTGAAATTGGCTGCATAAATACTGTTCATTATGATATTTCCACTGGAATAATCAATTAAAGCACGTATTAATCGATTAAATGGACTTGAAAAATTGTTGAGAATGAAATTCATGATTATGTAATCGATTACACAACCAGGATAATCGATTATTCTTCACAGAAAATAAATTCCAGTAAATGAATTTCTCCAGAATAATCGATTAAACCATCGGATTAATCAATTACACAACCTAAACATCCTTTTACAAAAAATTCAATTCACTGGAATAATCAATTACGGTGAATGGTAATCGATTAAATTGATTGAAATATTGTTTGAAACTCGGATTCTCCCTGTAATAATTGATTACATAAGTGAAATAATCGATTACACAAGCTTAAATTTCATTTTACATATCAAATCTCACTGTAATAATCGATTAAATCAGGTAAATAATCGATTACACTTCATCTTCTTTAACTGAAATTCACTGAAATAATTGATTACTTGACGAATTAATCGATTACAGCTTCTGCAGAAACTGATTTCACTTACGAATTAATCGATTACATAAGCATATAATCGATTATTCATGGAGTTACTGCAGAATCTGCAAGATTTTCTTGAAAATTGTAACTGTCCAACTGCCACCTAATTTAAATTTGAATCTTCCGTGCTTTAAAGTTAGTGGGTTAATTCGAAATAATTGTTACTCATTTCAAAATTTGAACTTTGGAGCCCAAAATCTTCTATAAATACAACATATGTTAAAGGAAGAAATCACACCATTTTCATCTTCTATCTTAAGCACTATTGTGTTCTTCTTTCCTCTGAGTCTAGAAACTCTGTCTAGTTAGCCTTTCCTCACACATTAGTCATGTCCACATCTAAGAGAGTTAAAACCTCTAAGAGAAAAGCTGCTGAAACCTCTAATCCTGCAGTTACAAGGTTAGATCATTGGTTTCCTGCTGAGAGAGATAAAATGACCTACCTTCAATTCAATGCCACCACACTCGTTTGTCCTCCCAAACACCTTGACTGGTTTATTAAAGAAGGCTTTCAATTCCGTGCGATGATTGAAGCCCAGGGATTGAAAAAGTTTGTTGAGATGAAGGATACATTTTACCCTGAGTTAGTAAAGGTGTTCTACACCTGTGCTAAGGCTTCCATGGATGGGACAATCTTGTCTCAAGTCAATAGAGTGGCCATGGAAATCACTCCTGAAGTCTGGCAAGCAGTGGCTGGGATTTTCTTTAAAGGTGAAAGGAAATTTGAGAAAGAGGCTGGGGGATATAATAGGGTAGATACCTATACGGAATGCTTCTTGATCCTCACATGAGGCTGAAGCTTAGGCTGAGTAATGGCCCTATGACTTATGAAGATATACTTCTTCATTACATAATCACCTATATATTGGCCCCAAGAGCCACTAATCATGCTCAAGCCACTGATGATGACATACAGCTTGTGTATGACATGAAAAATTCCATTCATATGAATTGGATTCTCATTTTTGAGGAAATTATGCTTTAATCCAAAAGATTGGTGAATTATCCTTTTCCATATGTTGTTCTTGTGTCCAGATTCATTGATCACTTCAATATAGATGTCTCTAATGAGGTTGTTGACAACACAAACTCCAGTAGCAGCCTCATCAAAGAGAAACATTTTACCAAGCTGGGGATGGTTAAGACCCCTTATGGTTAGAAAATGGCTAGAGAACTACTCCCTGGTGCTGGAAATGAAGAGGAAGTTGATGAAAAATATGAAGACGAAGACCCTGCTCAACCATCTTACAATCCATTTGAATCACTTATGATTCAAAAGATGGATGCCTTATTGTCCCTACATCATGAGCACAGGGCTGAGACTAATTCATCTTTGGAGGTGATGAAATTTAGGCTAGAAAACATAGAAGCTAGGCTTGTCCTTTATGATTTTGATAAACTAGTTTAGGTTTCTTGTATTTTCTATTATTACTTTACTCTATTTTTTTCTGATTAATGTATTGTCTTTCCATTTCCATTAATGAAATTTACATTTCTCCTTCTTATTAGTTGCTATGCTACCTTTTGTCTTTGATTAGCCAAATAGGGGGGGAGAAAATTTTGATTGATACTATAGAGAAACTCTATTTTGTTCTCTGTTGTGCTATACTTTCTGTTGTGTTTTTGCAAATTAATAATTGATAAAGTTATCTAAGTCAAGGGGAGTAAACTAAGTCAGGGGGAGCTAACAAATGAAAGTAAATGATCAATGTTTATGCAAGCATATCGCTTAACACTTGTTCTTGGCAAAGAGGCTGATTTGTTTTCAGGTTAACGAAGTTCAAGACTCCTATCTTTTTCATACCTCAAAGTACTTCAAAACTTAAACACATGGTCAATCAATATTTGGCATGTTCAAAGCCAAAAAGGGGGAGATTGTTGGATATAGGGGGAGCAACAAGAAAAATGAAGTTTATGACTTGGAATAATGTTTTGAGCTTTTCACATGCCTTGAAGATTGTAATTAAAAATGAAGTGTATGAGAGGCCAATCTTTTGATCCTTGCATTGCATGCACAATCATTTACATGCTTAAATGTTTTCATCAAAGTATCAAAGCTACTTTGGAAAGGAACTAAATGGGTAATGTTTTTGGAAAATGTAATCCTGCTATTTGAATCGATTACACATCAATATAATCGATTATTTGCTTCGATTTTAAATCTGGAAAAGCATTGAAGAACATTTTAATCGATTACATATCCTTTGGTGTAAAACAAAAGTTATGTGTTGCGGGTTTAATCGATTACCATAAATTGTAATCGATTAAATAAGCAATCCAGAAAAGCATTCTTAGTACTTTAATCGATTACAACTCGGTTTAATCGATTATTTTGTTAGTTGTTAAACCCAGAATTCAGCTTTGAACACTTTAATCGATTAAGTGATAATTTAATCGATTACATAAGTTATTTTAATCGATTATTTGGCGCGTGTAGTTGATTACTATCTGTTACAAAAAGTTGTTATAAATATGAGTAAGGCTTGTCTTGAAACTTAACTTGAATACTTCGAATTTTCTGAATACACACAAGCCTTCTCAAAGTTAGAAAGTGATTTTCTGGGTTAACTAAGTTCTTGTCCCACTCTTTAATCTTCATGGGTATTGAATGATTTCTTGGGCAAGAGTTTTCAAAGAAGTTTTGGAGAGCATATTCTGAAATTCTTTTTCTTCAATTCAATCATGATTGGTAAACCATATGCATTCATATTCATTGGATCATCAAGTTGTTTCTCTCCATTCTCTTTGGTTGTAAATTCGTTTTTGTAATTTTTGTTATTTGATGCTATTGTAAAGAGTTCTTTGAAGCTTGTGCTAGAGTAGAGTTCTCTAGGGAAGAACAAAGTAGTGTTCTCTGGTTCTTGATCATTAGGAGTCTAATAGGGTTTTAGATTTCTATTCTTTATCTAGGGTTGATAAAGAGGATTGTTGTAAAGCTTGTAAGAACTGAAATTTTATAATAGTGGAACTATAATCTAGTGTTGATTAGAAGAAACTGGATGTAGCTTCCCTTGAGAAGTGAACCAGTATATATTCTTGTGTTGATTTTCTATTCCTTAATCTCTACTAGTTATCTTGTTCATTTATTCTTGGTTTTATTATCATTACTCAACAAGTTCTGTTTTGAGCAATTGATTTCTTGAGCTGAGTGATTTGATTGATTAGAAGTATTCTTGGTTTAAAAGTGATTAAGATCCTTAACTTTGATTTTATAAATAAATTTTAAAAGACCAAGTTTAAACCAATTCATCCCCCTCTTGGTTATTGTTGGTATTCCTATTGTTTTCAGGATTTTGCAAGTTCTTGAGCCTCTTCATGCATATCATGGAAAACATCAATAAGTTGATCAAGTTCAATGTTTAATTCTGATCCAGTACTTGAGTATTCTTCATCTTCACTAATTGTGGAAGTGAAGCATACATTTGCTTCCTCATTCTCACTTGATAACTCAGAGGTTGTTGAGGTGTTGTCTTCCCATTTATTACAAGTTTTCTTTGATTTCTTTTCAGCTAACTGCTTCTTTAAAAATATAGGACATTCAAATTTAAAATGGCATGGCTTACCACATTCGAAGTAGGAGAAGTTTGTGTTGTTTTTGTTGTTATTGTCCTTTCTTTTGTTGAACTTAGTAAACTTCTTGTTCTTTTTGTTCTTCATGAACTTGTTGATTCTCTTGACTATTAGGTTCAAGCGTTCATCATTTTCATCTTCACTTGAGTCTTCTTCTTTTTCAACACTAGATGATGCAGCTTTCAAGGCTATGTTCTTTTGTTTCTTATTTGCATCTTCTGCATGTGCTAGTTGTGACATTTCTAATTCATAATCAAGAAAGTTACCAAAAAGTACAGCCATGGACATCTTGGAAAGATCTTTTGATTCCTTTATTGTTGTCACCTTGGGTTGCCATGGTCTTGTGAGACATTTTAGGATTATGATGTTCAACTCTTTAGCATCAAATATCTTTCCAAAACCAAGAAAATGATTACAATTTGAGTGAATCTTGTTTGAAGCTGAGATATGTTTTATGTGGTGTTCATCTTAAACATATTTCCTTTGTGCTTTTACACCTAATAGTTCTAAAGAATTCATCAGAAGAAAGTGTATATGTAATCATGTTCTTAGCTTTAAAATCTGAACAACTCTCTTTTCTACATCTATCATCTCATCCCACTTTGGGAATCATATTATTACCAATAGTTTTCATAGGAACCAATGGACCTTTTTCTATTCCATTCCATGCACTGAGGTCATTTGATTGAATGAAAATCTGCATTTTGTTTTTCCAAAAACTGAAATGTTCTCCTTCAAACATCGGAGGATGATCGAGGGAGGCACCCTCCTTGAAGATAATTTGTGTGGTATTCATTTTCTTTAAAAAGATAGTGATCTTGAATAACACTCAAGAACCAGCTCTGATACCAATTGAAAACAATATGAATACACACAATTAACCAAGAAGGGGGGTGAATTGGTTAAAACAAGGTCTTTAAAATTTCTTTAAAACAAGCTTTTTGGATCGTATCACAAGGACACCCTTTTGAATAACAAATTTTCAGTCAATCAAGACTCACCCTTCACAGAAAGCAATAACATAAAAATTTTATCTCTTGATATTCAAATGATTATCCAAAAGACTAGTAATCAATGACAGAAAGATTAGATAAAGAGAAAATAATCAACACAAAGAGCTATACTGGTTCACCCCTCAACAAGAGAAGGTACATCCAGTTTCTTCTAACCAAAACTATGATTAGAGTTCCACTATCAACAAAATCTATTCTTTACAAGCTTACAAAGATCACCCTTTACCAATCCTAGATAAAGAGCTGAAATCTAAAAACCCATTAGACTTCTAATGATCAAGACATAGAGAAACCCTTCTCTATTCTTCCTTCTAGAGAACCCTACTCTAGAAAAGCTTAAGGAACCCTTTTGCAATAGCAACTAACAAGTTGAAATGTAAAAAAGAATTACAACCAGAGTTTAGAGGAGAGATACAATCTTATGATCCAAGGAATGCAAATGCAAATGTTTACCAATCAATGATCAGATTGAAAGAAAGCAAGTTTCAAACCAAGCTCTCCAAGAAACTCCTTTGTAATCTTGTCCAAAAAGAATTCTACCAATGATGCATGAGAATCTTGAATTGTAGGACAAGATCTTTGTTACTCAGTGTATTTTCTCTCAGTTTAGAAGCCTTTTGAAAATCAGTGAAAATCTTGAATTGTAAGAATGTATTTTTTCAAAAAGACTTAAAAGGTTTATATAGAAAAATTGATGTAACTGAATGTAATCAATTAATATGTCTATGTAATCGATTAATTACTCTTGAGTAATTGATTAATTGTTCGTTTAATCGATTAGTTTGTTCTTTAGCTTTCTGGAAAAGATGTATGAACAAAGTAATCGATAATTCGTCATGTAATCGATTAACATGGAGTTTTTCCATTTCACAAAGTGCTTAGTAATTGATTACAGATAAATGGTAATCGATTAACACAGACAGGACTTGTTTTGTGTTTGTACTAAGTAATCAATTACTTAATACTTGTAATCGATTATTCTGTTCTTCAAGGCTCAAGTAATAGATTACCAATTTGTGGTAATCGATTAAGGCAATCAAAAAGAGTTTTTCCAAAAACTTGAACCCTTGAGCACTTGGCTTTTATGCAATCATGAAATCTTAAAGCTTTTTCACAAACCATTTGTGTTGTTAAATCATGAGTGCAAGTCAATGAATGATGTTTATGCAATGCTATGGATCATAGGATAAAACTCTCATACATCTAAATGTTACAAATGTCTTCAATTGAATGGCATGTTAAAGAAAAAAAACTCATCCAAGCTTCAGAATACATCTTATCCTTCTTCAAGCTCCCCCTGTATCTAACAAAATCAACCTTTCTACATGAGTGTCCTTTTTTAACTCTTCGAAGGTATATTCCCTAGGTGGAATTTCCTTCATTCTATCCAAATCTGCTAGACAAGCCCTGAGGTCCTTCTCCTCTTCAATTGAGAGGCACTCAATGATGTTCATAAGGGCTTCTTCTAGCGGTGTCTGCATGGTAAATTGATGCACTGCAAGTTATGCTTCCTGCTGAATTGCTTCCACTCTAAAGCATGTTTTTCTATCATTGGGAGATGTTTCATTGCTTCAAAAAGGTTGAAGGTTTCCTTCTAGTCCTCTTCACTTGTCTCCATATTTCCATTCCCCATATCAACAACACATTTAGCTATGAGCATAAACGGTCGACCCAGAATCAAGGGTACATCAGAGTCCTCCTCTATGTCCAAGATGATAAAATCATAGTGAGAAGATTTGTATATTTTTCTACCACAATACTCTCATTATTGATGTACTTGCCCTTCTTAGTGAGAAGATCTTTCAGGAACTGGGTGTACATTGACATTTGTTGGAGAACTTCACCAAAAGGAATGGTGATCTCTAGCTTCTTGAAGATATCCAGGAACCGAGCGAAATGGCACTCTTCTTCTTTTTGGAAGGCACCAAGGGATATGGAACATCTTAAGTATACACAATTGGTGGTCTGCTTTTTGCTTCTCTCGTCAGTTGGCTCTTGTCTTAGACGTTAAGACCCCACCATCCCTCTCCTGACCACCAATTTTTTCCTCTTTTTCACTTTTCTCATCATTTTTTTTACTATTTTCTTCTTTCACTTTTCTCTCACTATTTTCAGCCTCTCTTTTTTCTCTCAAATCTTCTTCCCCGTCACTGATATCCTCAACTTCCTTCAACTCTGTCTTTCCCCTCAAGACTATATGTTTTCTTACTTTTTGCAAGCACCACTTTGCATTCTTCCTTTAGGTTTTTCTCTGTGTTAGCCACAAATTTCTTGATGGATTTCTCGACCAGTTGCTTAGCCAGTTGGCGTACCTACACTTCAAGGTTCTTAATTGTTGACTTAGTGCTCTTCTGATTAGATATTGAGACTTGGATGAATTGAGTCAGGGTGTCCTTCAACTTGGTGGTTCTCTCATAAAGGTTAGGACCTTAATTAGGGGGTCGACTGGACAGGCCCCCTTAGTCCTCGTTAAAGTTATTCCTTGGATGGAACCTCCAATTCTAGCCTTCATTATGAAAGAAGTTACAATCCTGATGATAACCTAAATTCCCCCTGGTGATAACCCTGGCAATTTGGGTTGGCAATATAATTGACCTCCTTCGATGCTTCCTCTTGAGTCATGCATAAGTCAGACTCATGAGCCCAGCTACACAAGGCACATCCTCCAACTTGCATCATAAAAGGTGAGATTAGTTGAACTAAGTGCAATTGCTGAGGGAGTTTGTTCAATGTCTCTGTGACAGTCTCAAGTTGCTTGGGCATGAGCTTATTCTGAGCCAACAATGCATCTTGAGGCATGAGTTCAAGGAGGCTCTTCTTGGCAAGGGTATAGACTCTATCACGGAGGATAGCATGGTCACTTGCTGCCATATTCTTGATAAGCTCCATAGCTTCATCAGGGTCTTTAATTTAATTTTACCACCAGCAGATGCATCAAGAAGTTTCTTTGAATGGGGTCGTAAGCCATCGATGAACATATTAAGCTGAATTGGCTCACCGAACCCATGAGTGGGAGTCTTGCGAAGCAACCCACGAAAGCGATGTAAAGCTTTGCTGAGTGATTCATCAGGGAACTGATGAAAAGATGAAATTTTTCCTTCCCCTTAACTGTCTTGGATTCTGCAAAATACTTCTTTAAGAACTTCTCTACTACCTCCTCCCATGTTCTCAAATTGTTAACCTTGAATGAGTGCAACCATCTTTTTAATTCACCATCAAAAGAAAAGGAGAACAAATTGAGTCGGATAGCATTTTCCGAAACTTCAGTGATCTTGGTCGTGTTACATATCTTTATGTAAGTGGTCAGATGAGTATAAGGGTCTTCATTAGGAAAGCCATGAAAAAGGTTGTTTGGATCAGCTGGATGAGTGAGTGAGGATATGAGATATTGGCCGCTTAAACCTCTGGTCGGACAATACTCGTGAAGTATTATGGTGTTGTGGAGCTAGAATAATCTTCAAGCTTCACTCTTGGTGGTCTGTCTTCTTCCATAAGAGGCTCCTCAAAGATAGGATGAGGGGTGAACACAGTTGGTTCCTCCAATGTAAGAGGATGAGTCAAAGATGAGATAGAGGAAGATGATTATCTTTCTCCTTGTCTAGATTGCCTCTCTTGTTGTTATTGTCTCCTCCTTGAGGCGTTGTTTCTTTAACATATAGCTTCAATCTCTGGGTTTAGTGGAACAAGACCGTCCTCCACAGTTTTACCTTGCATACAAGAATAAGAGCACTAGAGAAACAAATTAACAAGGTTCAAGAAATAAATGCAAACATAATTAAGATAAAGAACCAAAGAATAAAGAATGAATGCTTAAAATTAGGATATGAAACTATTGAATGCAAGGGCAAAGTTCTTGAAAATAGTGCCAAACAATTGTTAACTCCTTGGCAAGCACACCAATTTGTCAAAGTAGTATTAAAACGGTAAATCCGAGTGCCGAGTTCACAGGGACTTTGACTGTACTCAGAGTTGTTATACATCTAATTTTAAGCAAATGATGGACTAAATTTTGATATTTGCGAAGTAATAACGCATGCATATAAATTCAACGTAAATTAAAATATGAAACAGATCATGTGCAAGAGAGAAAACACAAACACTCGCAGAGGTAAGTTGACAATTGATGCAGAATACATAACATGTTGGAGCTCATCTTACTAAAACTACTCTTGATGAAATCATTTAACATTATTCCACGTATTACATTTATCCCCTAACCTACTTTAACCACAATTCCTTACGTGGAAGAGCCTAAATTACCTAATTTAACTCCTAATCGCTTAAGAGCTACAATCAAATAATTGACATTAAGAATAAATATGCATATTTTAGGCTAAATAATACCTTTCTATCCCTAAATATGAATTTCCTAGATGTTCTTTTCAATTCTTAGGATGTAAACATCTCCTAATGCATAAAACCTATAACACTACATGTGCATGGATGATCAAATCACAAGCATGACAATAAACTTAGAAAATAAATAATAATATCAAATTAATATTAAATAGATAGTGAGAATTATTACATCAAGAGTTTTTGGTTGCTAAGCTCCCAACAATGGGTGGTTTATCCTTTCATTGTCATGAGAGGCTTACAAATACAAAAAGGAAGCAATAGAAATGGAAGAAAATAGAAGATGGCAGAAAAATGGTGTAAAGCAAGCTTCTAGGGAGTGGGTCCTTCTCTCCTTTGTGCCCTAACTTTATATTTTTCCCCACTCCTCATGGAATAGTGTTTCCCCCTTTTTTTATCTTCAAAACACAGAATAGTCATGTTTTTTGACTTTGGCTGTGAGCTAAGCCTGCAAGTGCGTGCACGTGACAAGCTAGCTTAAGTTGGCTTCTTGCATTAAGCGAGGCTTCTTGCGTTGAGCGGCGATGTCATGTTGAGCAAGTGTCGTGCTGAGCACGCTACTCCAGTTCTTCAATCCATCTTCCAGGTCTCCTGCTGTGTCATTTCTACAAAAAAAAAAATCAACATACTATAAATCAACTAATTTTAGCATCTACTGGATAGAAGCTCAGAAGAAGCTAAATTTCTAACGTTTTAATCACAAAAGAAGCGTCAAAAGAGGAGAAAGAAGATAATTGTTATGTGATTTAAATGTACAATTTACGTATGCATAGCAATTATCACTTAGCTAGATGACAACTTGCACACAATATAAATTTATAAATTATGGTCATTAGTGATATGTTAATGGCTATAGCCATCAAAACGAGCCTAAACCCATGGGCCAACCTGGCCAACCACAGGTTTGGGCCAAGTCAAACCCAAAAAAGATACAAATTTTGCAATTGATTGAAAAAACTTGACCCAGCCCACTCTGATTGAACCCGTGTGGGGTCGAGATGACACATCTAACCCATCTACAAAATGGACTCTTAGTATTTTATTGTTTTAAGACTTCAAAGTTCTAGACTTTAATTTTGTTTATTTAGTGTGATGTTCACGACTATTTTATTCTAAACTATTATGTAAACATGAAATGTTTGTCATTTTTATCAATTTTTGTTATTATAGTTCTAGCTTGTTGTAGGTGTGATGTGTGGAAAATGGAAGATTTAATTTAACTAATATTTTCCTAATTTATCCAAAATTTAATTTTCTAAAAAATTAATTTTTTGTTGAATTTTTTTTTTTTAATTTTAGGTGTCTTGGTGGACCAACCTGTGGTGGGTTAGGCCGGACCAATTTTTTAGGACGCAATCTTAAGTGAGTTTGGTTGGATTGGCCCATTTATAGGTGGGTTAAGGTGGGCTGACCAACCTATTTTGATTTCGTCTTTCTGCAGCTTAGTCATGAGTTTTGCTACTTCAGAGAAGTGAGTCTTCTACTGGTAGTGATTAAGAACACTTCTCTTGTCTTCTCGTTTCCTTGCTTTGATTAGGACTTGTAGATGATTACAAGCTTTGTTCTCTAGCATGAGTTGTGTCTTTTGATATGTAGGCCTCAATACATTGTTGCATGGTATCTTACTTTATTACTTTTGGTGTGTGTAGACATATTTGTCTTCACTCCCGTCTTCTATAGTGTATATGTTGATGATCCTTTAGCCATGCATAACTTCTAATATCTACCTCTTGACTAAATCTACCTCTAGAGTTATGCTTTCAATCATATATACAACTTATGATATGTGTACTTTCACATAAAAAAACATGATTGCCCTTTTCCTTCTCGTATTCTGCTTTTGAAATAGGATAGATCCCAAGCTTATAAAACCTTCACTACTGACTAATATAGTTCACATCGTCTCCATGCTTCTGAATTAAGTTTTGTATTTTAAAGCACTCATGGCAAACCAAAAGTAGTACAAGTCTAAAGAATTTAAAATTTACTTCTTAAAATTTATTGTCATTAAAATACTTGATTCAGAAAAGGTTATGTTTCAACGGAAAATAAATTGAAATTTTACCTTGTCTATCTTTCAATCAATTTCGGTGTTAACAAAAGAGAAGGGAATATATATATATATATATATATATATATATATATATATATATATATATAATTTGGATGTGTTTTGATCCCCAAGCTTACAAAAAGTTAAATGGTAAAACCAAATGGAAATTTAGTTTTGATTTCTTGTCTCAAGTGTCGGTTTTTGTTAAAGAAAAGGAGTATAAGTAATAAGTTTTTATTTTATGACAACCTAGATTTAAGTTTCATAGCAATGAAATGAAATTGATTCAAGGTGTTAGAAAAATTTCTTCTGAAATTATCCAAGCAAGAAAGCTTTCTATAAGTGCCAAAAATTGAAAGATTTTTCGGTCCTAATTTAAATAGAAAAACTATAAATAGATTAAATATAGAGTAAAAGAGAATTATTTAAAAAAAGTTGAAAATAATTAATTTCAAAGTATAATAGTCAAGATTTCAGAATAAAAATGAAATTTTAATATAAAAATAATTTTTTTAAAGTAAGTAAATTTGAGATTTGAAAATTTAGAATCCTAACATACAATGAAATTTTAATATAGAAAGAAAATCTTAACCTGAAAGTGATGTTTGAAAATAATTGATAATCCGACAGACTTAAAAAATAGAATAAGTGTTGAATTGCAATAAAATCACTTCCTAAAAAAACAATAAAGTCACATATCACAGACTTAAAAAGAACAATATATATATATATATATATATATATATATATATCTTTATATTCAAATTAAAAATAAAGATTTATATTCATAATATAAAAATGTGCTTTAATTTTCTTATGCAATTACTTTATTTCTTAAACTATTTCTCTTCTTTTTTTTTTTTACATTAAACTACTTCTCTTAAAAATAGTAGATATGTCTATTTAAATAAATACATATTTTATTGTAATTTCAAACAATTTTTCATTGAATCTATAATTTTTAAGAATTTACAATAATTAATTCTACATATTTGGTATTTTATACTTTTGAATATTTTTACTTTTTTTATATAATTTTGGTAGATTTAAAAATATTTGTGTAATTCAAGGAAATTTATTAATTATAAAAAATTTGAAATTACTAACATTTTATATAAACATAGTTTTAAAAACCAACCTGGTGACTAACCCGATTAGGGTACTAGGTCATTGGGTTAGTGATCGAATCAGTGAGTCACTAATTGACCCGCATGACCCGGTCTGTAATAACAAAATCATCTAACACCCACCCATTTAAGCTTGTATGAGTCTCTACCAATAGACCCTGTTAATTACAACCCCACATGCATCATAGATGTGGCCAAATTACATGAGATAGAAAATGCCAACACAAATAACCAAAACCACCGTCTACTCAAATATAAGAAAATTCAAACCAATTTAATCTAAAACGAAATGGTTCAGTTCAGATTGATCAAAAGATTTCTAAAAATTCAAACTAAACTAGTCAAATTAATTTTCATAGACTCATTTGATTTTTACCTTGATAGTGTGATTGTGTTTGGTTGTACTGGAATGCAAGTGAAAACCAGAACCTACTCGTGTAAGGACTATGGAACAATGGAAAGAGGTGTGAAAGTTGGTGAAAGACGGTGGGAGCTGTGACGGCAACTGCTAGAATTGAAGCGGTGCGGACGGAAGCAGCGCACGATGCAAAGCGGAGCAGACAGAGACGACACCTGCAGGCTGCGAGGATGAAGACCGAAGTCACGCGGAAGAAGACGGAAGTTGCAGCCGGCACAGACGAAGCAAAATGACAAGGCGGAGTGTGTAACTAGAGACGACAGAGGCTGAGTTTTGATTTTTGAAAACCTAAAAACGTAAAACGACACTGTAATTTTTAAATAGCGACTCAGTTCGGGTCGACGATTGGACCATTGACCCAATCGGGTCATTACGGGTGGATCCGGGTCGATCTGATTTTCAAAACTATGATAAAACATAAGAAACATGTTATTGCGAAAGCAATAACTTGCCTCAAATGTACATTTTTTTACCCAAAGTGATTGTGATATAGGCAGTTTTAAAGAATCGACAATAAAAATGCAATATCAAAAGAACAAATTTATTTTTAAAAATGATATTTTTCAAAATAAATTATAAGAAATTTATCTTTAAAGTCAAGACTTTCATATTTAAATCTGATTTTTGTTCAATCCAGAAAGCAACAAACTTTAATTTACCTTTAAAAATAATCTTATCATATTCAACACAAACCTTCCTTTCCACTAAAACGAGAGTCAGTCAGTCACTATTTAAAACATTTCTTATCAAAGCAAATTAGTATACGCGTTTTCTTTTTAAATAAAATCGTAAGGTTATTGAATTTTGAGAAATCTTACCATCGCACGTTTTTAAATCCATTATATATCTGTTACTAACCTTTAAAAAAACATTATTTATTATTAATTTAAAAGTCATTATTGTTTGTAAAAGAAAATACATAGACATAACTACACTCTCCCTCAAACACTCTTTATTATTAGTTAAAGTTCATTAAAAATTATCAATTTTAGTCAGTTTTGTTTCTTATATTATTTAATATAAATATAAATAAGGAGAAAAGATTATAAAATAAATGAGAAATAAAACTTAAAAAAATATTTTTAATAAATTTTAACTCATCATAAAGAGAATCTTAGATATAAAGTATAAGAAACAATGTTGTTAATATTACTCAAAAAGTAATTAAAATTTACTATAGATAATGTAATATTGTAAATTTCATTTCTTATAAGTGGTAAATTAGAAAATAAGTTCTGTATTAATAATATAAAATAATTTGTAATCTTATTCAACTACAAACTATTATTTATGATTAATTGGTTAATTTATATAATGACAATAAATTTATACTGATAATAATTTTTAATTGTTTGACCGTGCTATGAATAACTGTTAAACTCTAACTAAATTAGTAAATTTATAATTTTAATAAAATTTAATCAATACGTGCTTTTCGAAAACAAAAGTTCAATTACTTATTTAGTCTTTGTAAATATATCTTTTTTTCTTTAGTCTCTATATTTAAAAACATTCCTTTATATTCCTAAAATGAGGACTATAAGATAAAAAAAAAAAAAAGATATTTTTAAATATCTAAATAGAAAAGTTTTTTAAAGTTATCAAACTCTAGATTTAAATAGTAGAATCGTTCGATTACAAGTCTATTACCTCTCTGCGAGTTAAATCGGATGTAGACTCGTTTTTGGAGTAGAATCGCTCGATTCTGAATAGAATCGCATTTCCGCTATGTTTTCGCGAGTTTGCTGAATTTAGAAACAACGTATTTCGAATAGAAATTTTTTTCATATTTGGGTCAGATCCACAACGGATTTTCTTCCTGCACCCCTTTTTTGCTTATTATACACCTTATGGCTCATTTTTTATATATTAAAAACTGAACTTTTGTTTAAATTTAAGTAATTTCTATTTACACTCTTTTTTTTATTCACACTTTACTTGTGTTATCAAGTTTAATACTTCAATTGTTATTTTGAATTTTTTAGTATCCCTTATTTATAATTGCACTAATTTAATTTGACAAAATTAGTTTTCTCGTTGTTTCATATTTATATATAGGTAATTTACTTTTTTTTTTGTTTGAAGTAGACTCTTACGATTCTACGAGACCTCCACGAGTCTACGTAGAATCGCGATTCTGACAACCTTGGCTACAAATATAAAAATTAAATGAGTAATTAAAACATAAAATTATTACTCTTCTTAATCTTTCATTTTTCTTTTAATTTCTTTTCTCTTTTTTTTTCCTAAAGGTTGTTTTTGGTTATAAAGAGAAAAACAAATTAGCCAAGAAGAAAATGTGGCAAGTAATTTTGTTCGTGTGATTTTGGAGATAGTAAAGTTACAAATTTCTTTCTTAGTTGTGATAAAATTTGGGATGTACGTGGGTTGGTTTGAGATGGATTTGGTCAAATCCGTGACTCAACCCAATCAAATTTAAATGGGTTGGTTTTAGTCAATTTTCCAAGAAAACAAATCAAATCAAATCCACCCCAAACCAATCCTTTTATAATAAGTATGAGTTGGGTTTGATTGAGTCAATTAGTTTCAACATTTAAATTTGTTTGTTAACGCATTTAAAATCCAATATTTTTATAAGCTAAATTTTTTATTAATCTTTGTCGTACTATTTTGTGTGTCCACGTTTGAGGTGCAACGGAAAAAAGATGACAGTTGAAATCCTAATTTCATGAGAGTTACTAAGTGAAATCGTAAGAATTGAGAAAAGAATAGACAATTTGATTCTTAGTTATTAAGTCTAATAATAATAATAATTACTTTTTAAAAAATTTAAAAAGTATTATGTAAATAATAAAAATAATAATTTAATACAAATTAACATGTTAATAGATCTTGATATTAAAACCCATGTAGCCCAACTCAAACTCAATGAGTTTGAATGGATTGATTTGAGTTTGACACAAACACAAAAATTATCCTATCTAAATTATTTGAGTTAGTTTGGATCAATTTAAATTATAACCCTATAAATATTCTAAATAAAATAGATCTTTTTCTTTCAAAAATCAATTTATAAGAAAAAATATCAATTTTCTTTGTTTTTTAGACAACTAAATAAATAAATAATCATTTTTTTGGACACAAGTATTATTTCTACTCTGTTTTTCTTAGGCAAAAAATTACAAAAAATATAAATTAAATAACAAATTAGACATTTGGTGTGGGAGGGAAACAAATTTGACATTTGGGATACTCAAACACGCCTGGTTTGGGCGTGTTTAAACACGCCTAGATTGAGCGTGTTTCACCAGATTATGACACGTGTCAGGGATGCGCAGTGTTGAGCGAACTTCGAATGGTCATAACTTTTGACTGGAATGTCCGATTGAGGCAAAACTGGTGACCAGACGTTCGAAATTGAGAGCAGAAGGCCTGGGCAAATTCCCAAATTTGGTCAAAAAATTTTCCAAAAAAAGCCCCTAAGTGCCTCAAAATTAGGATTTAAGATTCAATCAGCCAAAAATTTTCTTTTTGTCTACTTTTTTAATTATTTAATTAGTTAATTTAATGTTATTTTTATTTTTTCAATTAATTCTCTGAATTATGATCGTTTTGACATATCGTACGTCTCCATCGGACATTTCTATCAAAAGTTATGATTGTTTGAAGGATATATCGTAACCTAATTTGGACTATGACCGTTTGAAAGACATATCGTATACCTAATTTGACCTAATTTTTTTGCAGACATTAAGATGTAAAAATAAAAACATCAACTCAAACAATCATGGATGAATTAAAAATTATATGCATATTTAATTATGTACAGTAATTAATTTGAACAACAAAGTTAATAAAAAATTAACCCAAATTAAGTATTTTTTTGGTATATTTATTTACCAAAATTATACTGTAAATTTTTAAATGTTTTCAATTCAGAAAAATTAAAAAATCACAATATTGTGGTCGCAACACATTTAAAAAAATAATGTTCTGTAAAAAAAGTGTTAGCGACTGAATTAGAGATGAATTTTTATAAAACTCTAATATTATATTATGTAAAAAAAAGTGTTAGAGACCGAATTAGAGACGGATTTTTAAAAAAATTCCAATATTCTATAAAAACGTGTTAGCGACCGATTTAGCGACGGAATTAGCGACGGTAGACCTAAATATCAAATTTCTTTCCCCCACACCAAATGTCTAATTTGTTATTTAATTTATATTTTTTTGTAATTTTTTGCCCTTTTTCTTAAACCAAACAACAAAACTTATATTTTCATTTTTACTTTATTTCTCCATTTTTAAATTATCTTTTTTATTTATCCCTATTCTATTTTTCACCTTTAAACCCAACACTAAAAAAGTAATTTCGTTCTCCCCTTGAACTTCGTATCAGTACATCACTGTCACAGTATCATCCATTCACGCTACACGCTCTTCCTCACTCTATATACCCACACTCCACTCACCACGTTTCACTGTACTCAGCACAAAGAAACTTCCCTTCAAAAAAAGTTACCCCCTCTCTCTCTCTCTCTCTCCTCTATTAACCCCAACGTTCCCAAATTTTGAAACAAACCAGTTGTCAACAATGTCCAATCTAAACGGCGCGTACTACGGCCCCGCCGTTCCGCCGCCGAAATCCTACCACCGCCCCTCTCGCGGCGGTGGCCGCGACGGCTGCTGCTGCGGCTGCCTGAGCTGCTTCTGCGGCTGCATCTTCGACTGCATCCTTGGCCTAATCTGCAAGATCCTGACCACAATCATTATAATCGTGGCAGTTCTCGCTTTTCTGTTCTGGTTCATCATGCGCCCCAACGTGGTCAAATTCCACGTCACTGACGCCTCCCTCACTCGCTTCGACTACACCACCAACAACACTCTCCATTACGACCTCAGCCTCAACGTTTCGATCCGCAACCCGAACCGCAGGGTCGGCGTCTTCTACGATCAAATGGAAGCGCTCGCTCTGTACGAGGATGTTTTGTTCGGGAACCTGACCTTGGGTTCGTTCTACCAGCACCACAAGAACACCACCTTCGTGGGTCCCATTTTCAAGGGCCAGCGCGTGACGCCACTCGCCAAGGACCAGGTTTCGGAGTTTGACAAGGAAAAGGGTTCTGGGGTTTACACCATCGATTTGAAGCTCTTCATGAAGGTTCGGTTCAAGTTCTTACTGTTCAAGAGTGGGAGTTTGAAGCCCAAGATTCGGTGTGCGTTGCACGTGCCGCTGAAATCGCGTAACGCAACAACCTCTCCCGACGCTGCGTTTCAACCCACTGAGTGCGATTGGGATTACGGGAAAAAGTGGTGGATCCATTAGATTCATTATTCCGGACTTTTTTTTTTTTAATATTCCTTGCGAAATTTCTTATTTTATTGTTGATTTTTGTTAGGTGGTGTATATTTTTCTTGATGACACATTTGTTTCCCTGATTGAAACGTAGTCATTCCTTATTGGATCGATATGTTATGAATTTATTTTTAATATATATGTAGCGTTAATTTTACTTTTGATACTATGTGTAATTTTGATTTTATCTATTTTTAATTGCTTAAATTTTAAAATTTAATTGCTTAAATGTTCAAATTATGTTGCTACATTAATTTTTTAATGGATTTTGATGCGAAATGTGACAATTGAGTTGTGATATTAACACGCTAAAGTGATTTTGAAAGGAACAAAGTTATACAATTATGATACATTAGCTAACAAATTTGCATATTTAATTTGAAATCAATGTTGATATAAATGATAACGCTTTATATTTTTTAATTAAGTAATTCGGAGAGTATTAATTAAATCAGCATTGTTGGGTGGACAACGTACAACATAGACAAAATAATATAACAAAAGAAATATTCTCTTTGAATAATGCAAATCACACGGCCAAGATAGGTGTAGCTATGAAAGACACCTTGTGAATATTTGCAAAGCCCCAAGATAGATTGAACCTTTGGCCAAACTAATGTTCTTTCTTTGTTTATTTTTTCTCCTTGATCTACTCAAAAAATCAAGGATATCAATCATCGAGAATAGGAAGATGAATTGTGAGTTGTAAAAGATAATCAAAACAATTTAGTTTCTTGGCGCACCACTTCGATCATTCTTAACTGAGAGAGTGGGAGCGAGAGAGAAAAGATATGGGACAAAAAGTTGGCTCATAATTTTCCAAGTAACGAAAAATTCAGTTATTGTATTGTTCATCTTTAGTTCACTTGTGTTGTCTCATGATCATTTTTTAAAATCAAATAAGGAACAATTATATTTGTGTTATTTAGTATCATAAATTTTAGTAAATCAAATTATCCATAGAGTAGTGGATGAAAATAGAAAAGAATTTTTTAAGCCCAAAGGACTGAATTCATTAAAAAGAAAAAAGGAAACAAAAACCATGGGGGCAAAACCAAACCCAAATAGGATAAAACAAAACATAACCTAAACCGGAGAAAATATTGCCAGTCTATCCTAATTCCTATACATAGAGATGACAAGATTAGCAAAAGTACAAAAAATGCTGAA
This sequence comes from Glycine tomentella, assembly GCA_007407185.1. NCBI lineage: Eukaryota > Viridiplantae > Streptophyta > Magnoliopsida > Fabales > Fabaceae > Glycine > Glycine tomentella. The sequence continues at coordinate 1,519,029 of PYAF01005856.1, forward strand.
GGACCAAGCTAGTGTCAAGGTTGTTTCTTTCCAATGAAAAAACGGTTTGTGGCAATCTTGTTGGAGAATGAAGCTTTTTGCTTGGCATTCATCTTTTTCTTGTTTCCCTTGGAAATGATAATGGGGAACTCCTCTAGGCTAGGCTCCTCCATGACTTCATCCACATTATCCGTTCAAAATTTAGAGAGCAACTTGAAATCTTGTTGAACTTGAACAGAGATAATTAAAGAAAAAAAGAAATAGAGTGGAAATGTTGTTAAATGTTGAATAAGTTGTTTGATTCAAGAGAAATATGTGAAATAAAGTGAAAATAACATTGCATAGTTGTTTGGTTTGGATGAAATAAGATGAGAAGGTTTTTTTTTAATATTGTTATACCCTTCATGTGTGCATCAAATTTGATCAAATTTAATCATTAAATTCACAATATAATCAATTAAATGAGTGTGTATATTCAATTTTTGGCGAAAATAATTAATTTACACAATATTGTGTGGTCTACCGGTGGTGAAGCTTCTCTCAACTAAACATCTCTGTCTGAATCATAAGAATGAAAGAGAAAAGTAGCGGCAAAAATGACATTTTAGTTAATAATCAGTTCCAATTGTATAGGAAATGAACTCTCTCCTACGAATTTTAACTATATTCTCCAGATGTGGGTGTCTCTCAAACATTGCATTTAACATAAAAAGAGGTCTAAAAAGTAAAAGTTATGCTCATTCAAATGCTCTTTTTTATACATTGCAATTCCATGACTAATATGCTTAGATTTACTTGACTTCTCACATTATTAAGGTGTACTTGACATTGAAGGTAACCTCTCCACACTATGACACTTTTGATAATAAGTCTGTCTTGTGTTTGGCATGGGTGTTGTAACACCCCAAAATTTTAAGAATCATAGCCAATTACTGGGGTAAAATATTAATTAGAGGCAATACAGAAGGACCTAGGGAAAATGACAAAAATACCCCTGGAGATTTTGAAAATGATCAAAATACCCCTAGGCATTTTAGCAAGAAATTTTAAGGAGGAAACTTTATAAGTACCCTGGAATGTCCAAAAATATCTTTAGGGCAATAATTACAGAGATACTCTGACTATTTTTGGAAATGACGATTTTACCCCTAGGGTAAGTGACGAAATTACCAAAATGCCCTTAGGTAAAAAATGACCAAGATGACTTCAGAAATTTGTGGAAACCTGAGTATGGGATAAAATACCTTTAAACAACAAATCATCAACATGATTGGGGGCAGAAAACCATAAACATAAATTTCTATGAATTTTGGAAGATAAGTTGAAAAAGAGCTTAATCTAGACTACCCTAGGTATCAGAAAATTATAAAGAAAGGATGGACATAATCTATGAAGTTTTCTCTTAATTATGGAAGGAATA
>PYAF01005856.1:1529852-1588249 GCA_007407185.1 Glycine tomentella
AGGAGGCCGGCCCGAACTGGGTCGAGCAACTTTACTATGTACTCTGGGCTTACAGAACGACGACCCAAACAACCACTGGTGAGACCCCATTCAGGATGACTTATGGCTGCGAAGCCATGATCCCAGTAGAGATCGGCCAATCATCATGGAGGAGGCAACATATATCCGGAGAGAACGACAATGCTGCTATGCTAACAGCCGAGTTGGACTTGGTAGAAGAAATCCGTACTGCTGCCCATCGCTGAGATCTTCATTTAAAAAACAAGTTGGCCCAAAGGTTCAACAGAAAAGTGAAACCGAGGTCCTTTGAGAAAGAAGATCTCGTGTTACGCCGAGCGGACATTGGGAACAAGAATGCTCGAGATGGAAAGCTGGCAACAAACTGGGAGGGACCATACCGGGTGGTCCTGAGTCTCGGACAAGGAGCCTACGTGCTGGAAACTTTGGACGGCAAGCAAGTCAAACGGACTTGGAACGCGGACAAGTTGAAGAAATATTACAGCTGAAGGTCCATGTGTTTTCCTTTAGTTGGCTTCTAGTCGGTCATAGGGATCATGGAACCCCACCATGTGTTTCCCTTTAGTCGGCTCTAAGTCCGTCATCGGAATCATGGACACCATGTGTTTCCCTTTAGTTGGCTGTCAGGCCCGTCATTGGGATCATGGGACTAAGACTTTGTGAACCAGGGACATACAACCCGCGCTAGTCTATTCTGAAATGTAATTTTTCATGTTTTTGTCAATTGATTATGTGAACCGGGAACATACACCCGCGCAAATCTGTAATTGATACCATGAATTATTAATAAAGTCCTTAATACAAGGAATATTTTCGTGCACGAATTATGAGCGCTTAGTCGTTGTTTTATATTAACTCGGTCCTGATCAGGCCGGCGTAATTATTCAATCCCGGGTGAATCATCGAATTTTTCCGAAAGAATTACATCTAACGGATAATATTACGAATATATTAACAGTTGCTAAGACGGGAACATGATCCTTACATTACATTTAATACCGACTAACTGATTCGGGTTAAAAATTATATGGCTATGTAGCCGACGATAAAAATCAACTAAGGAGTTGGCCGTTGGAGCCACTATACAGAAGAAATAAATGACGAAGTTATAAAAGCCGACGAATAAGTGCAAAATACTTGTTCGATTAAGTACATAACAGAAGTATAGAAAAAGAAAATACAACATCAAACCGGCATCCCGGCCCTTCAATCTCCTCCGCTCGGACCGGGGACCTCCTCCAGTGAATCTGCTGCGCTCGGCTCCTCCTCCTCGCTGTCAGAAAGGGTCAAAAGCTGCCCATTCCCGACATAAGATTTGAAGTGCATTCCCTCGGTATTCAATTGCACACCGGGGTTGAGGAGTCGGACCTGCGCCAAAGCATTGTTAAAGGACACTTCAGCAGACTTAGCGAGTTGGGATTGGACAAATTGAAGCTCGTGGAAGGCTTCATCCGCCTCCTTAATCTTCCTCGCATTGAAGTCCAGCAGATCCTTCAAACTAGCATTAGCGTCAGCAGCCCGACGCCGGTACTCAGCAGCAGATTCCTTAAGTTTGACCGCCTCAGCTCGGGCCGACTCAGTTTCTGCCCGGGAAGCCTCCAGCTCTGCCCGAAAGGACGCTTGTTCAGCCCGAGCGGTCTCGAGCTCGGCAGTCAGCCTAGTCACCGACTCCTGGGCCTCTTGGGCCTTAGCTCGGGAGGCTTCCGCTTCCTTGGCGGCTTCTTGGGCTTTTGCTCGGGATGCCTCCGCCTCCTTGGCCGAAGTCGCAGCGTTCTTTTGAGCAAGATCCAGCTCTTGTTGGAGCCGTCATACCTCGTTCTCAGAAGCTTGGAGGTCAGTGGCCCCCTTGCAAGCCTTTCTATTCAAAGACATAAAACTCCCAAGTAAGGAGGCTGTCTTGTGGCAGGCCAACTCCAAGGCACCCAACTCGTCCCTGTCGGCCTCATTGAAGTGAACTAGGTCGGAATACCTTTTTGGTGCCCGGAGAACATGAAAAAGCTCCCGAGTCACACCTTGGTCCCAGAGAGTCCGGGAGGCCAGTCGATGGTGATCCTCGGAAGGCCCGGGCACCGGAGCAGCATCAGCAATGACCGGGGCATCCATTACGACGTCGGCCGTGGGCTCCTCAGGAACGTCGGTTGGTACCTCGGCCACAGGAGACGATGGGGCTGGAGGAGGAGATGAACGAGGAGATGAAAGAACATGAATAAGGGGCTCGGCCGGAACAGGGGACGACCCAGACACGTCGGCCGCATGAGTAGCCGGCTCGGCCGGCACTGAGGATGACCTAGATCGGTCGACCTCCCTTTGACCTTGGTCCTCGACCCGCCTTCGTTTCCTTCGACAAAGCTTTAGGGCTTCAAGATGAGCTGGCCGGGGAACGGGGCTGGTGTTCATCTCCGTAGCTGCATGACAACAAGAAAGTCAATCAAAACCAATTTTTAAATATCGACAATAACGAATATTAGAAGCAGTTCAAACTAACCACACTGTATATAATATGCTATGGGAGCCAAGTTGTTTGAGGTTTTGTATGCTAATATGCTAGCCACAGCAGAAGCATCCGAATCCGACAACCGAGTCTCGTCGGTTCGATAAGCAGCGGAAGGGAGATCATGGTGAGTGGAAGTCCAATATAAAGGAAACTTCCATGGCCTCGAGGAAGACTCAGGCCTAGCAAAAAATGAGGGCTGGCCGGGTTCGGCGACAACTTTAAAGAACTTGTCTTTAAAACCCTTAAAAGACTCAGCAAAAAGGGAAAAGAGCCGACGATCACAATGACGGTCTTTACGACCCCGGAAAGAGGTCCACCCTTTCCGATCGGCGGGCTCTTTGCCTGACCGGTTTGTTTGGACTGAGAAAAAATAAAAGAATAAAGAAAAGGTGCAGAGAACCTCCAATTTTTGACAAAGAATTTCGAAGGCCTGCATGGAAGCCCAGCCATTCGGGTGAATCTGGGAGGGAGCGACGTGCAGATAATCTAAGACCTGCATTTGGAAGTCGGTAAAGGGAAGTCGGACTCCCAACCGAGTGATTACATCTTTATAAAACAAAAAGAAGTCAGGATCATTGCCCTCTCGGGTAGAACACACAGGCTCGCCCGGACGAGGAAGACAAACATGGAAACCCTCTTGATCCCCAAGGGGAAGGGATGCAAGATCCTCGGAACTCATCGTTGAGGTGTATTGTAGCACCTCATGAGCAACCCAGGGGAACCTACCTGTTAGAGCAGGGGGGACAATTTGGGAAGAAGACCCGGTTGCGGATTCGTCAACGGTTCTGGCGACGGTCGGATCCATAGCTACCTATAACAATAAAAGAAATAATCAGCCAAGTACCTGGAAGAAGAATTGTCAATGGATTGGGTTGAGAAGAGGCCGAAGTCGGCATTGCAGATTCTTCAACAGCAGCCGGCACCCCGGTATTGAAATCTGATTGGAGTAAGGGGACAGGGATTTCACTGGGGACAGGTTTGGGGACCCATATTGGATTGTGACGACAATGGTCTAATAGGTCCTCAGCCTCTTTATTGAGATCCCTACTGGCTAGGTACATAAATTCTTCAATACATTTCGAACAATGTTCGTATTGAACTTCGAAACCTGGCTCGACTAGGGGGTAAATCTCAGAATCATCTGAAGGGGCGTTACTAGAGGGGATGGGGTCCTTAGGGGCCGCCCTAGATCCAGCAGCCTTAGATTGAGAAGCAAGAATTGCTGCTCTTTGACGCGATGAAGACCCCAAATTAGAAGGCCCTAACTTAGGAGGATGGGGATGTCTGGGACCTGATTTAGAGGGGACAGGGGGCTTTGGAGTAGAGGCTCTGGAATTGCTTGGACCTGAAGGGGTACGAAGAAGAGATTTCCTTTTCTCTTCCTCAGGAAGGGGCAAACCGTAAAGTCAGAAGGCAGCACGGGGAGAACAAGCATCGCGAATTTCTTTTTCTTCCTCAGGGGTATATTTCATGGTGGAGAACAAAAGAGGTACAAGAACAAAAGAGGTACAAGAAACTGAAGAACGAGAAGGGGCAAAAATGTGCAGAGAATGTTGATACTTAGGGTTCGTATAGGAAAAGAGAAGAGATGCGAACAATTATAATACTAGCAAAAGAAAGAAGGATAATGAACAGAAAGATACCTGGAGAAGAAGAAGGTGGCAAAGAAAGTAGTAATGGCGAAGAACAGATGACTCCAGAAAAGCGCTGTGAGAAACAAGGAGGCAGAGATGCAACTGGTACAGAAAAAGCGCAAAGATGAAAATGCAGAAGATGTGAAGGGCAATGCGAAACGAAAGTGTTTTAATGGAACAAAACGGAAAGGGCGCATTAAACAAGAAGTGTAACCGCCAGAATTCAAAAATTATTGAGTAATAACTGCTGGGTATGGAAAGACGCAAAGGGACAAAAGCGTCATTAACACAGAAAAGCAATGATTAAAGTGTGCAAGAAAAACCGATCAGATGGAACACGTGGCAATCAAAGGGAAGGAGACGTTCCACTCCCCTATGATCATAGGCGTTCATTTTTCCATACTTATAGCTGTCTAAGCGGCTGTGAAAAGACAAGAGCAGGTCGACATTGGAATCGACAGGGAGCAAGTGGCAGACTTGGTCAGATGATGCGCCATATTCACAAGGGGCAGGTACAAAGTACACCTCGGTATGAATGGAGATCATCTCGGCTCGGATATCAATCATCTTGGTTTGGATGAATGTCACCTCGGCTCGGGTGTAAGCATATCGGCCTGGATGATGATCATGTCGGTTCGGACCTCGAACTCGGCCCTGCTTAGGTATTACCTAAAAAGCGTAGTCGGCATCATTTTTGATACATCCCGACCATCCAGAATGCTAGAAGACCGGGCTGAGGGGCATCTGTTACGGATAAAACAGTATTTTATTTAATAATTATGTTCTTCTCCATTAAGTAACCACCCCAGAGATAAGGGATGCAGTTAGTATCTTCTAGTTATCACGATCTCCGTGAATCAAGGAAGGAGGTTGCACTCAATCGTTTCGACGAAGATAATGGGGCCTCAAGTACCGTTATCAACGTTCAGGTATCAGCATATAAATACTGCTTCATCCATGGTGAAAGGTACACAATTCTGGCTTTCTCCTTTCTTTCACACCAGCACACACCGCACCCCCCAACGCATCGTGTTCACTGTGCTGTGATCTTCTTCCTTAAGTTGCTTCCTTTCCATAAGCTTCTTAAGAGAGAGAGAGTTTGATCCAACATAAAATCATCCAACACCACTTGTTGGACATTTCTGTTCTCGTTGAGCAGAACAGAATTGTTGCACACCAACACTAAATTAAAAGAGATATATATATATATATATATACTTCAACAATTTTATGTTTTGATTTTTTATATAATAAGTAGTTGTAGGAGTTGGTAAATAAATAAATGAATAAACTTTCTTTATAAATTAAAATTAACATATGAACTTAATTTTTATTCAACTTCTCTCATTTAAATTTTTAAAAAATTTGCTTTTTTACCTAATTATTATAGGGATGGTTTCTATTAAGGGTGTTAACGGGTATGGGTCATTCGTGAACCCGAACTGATTCGAACTGTTTGGATTGAGTCATTTATGTATTTGGGTTAAAAACGAACCGAACCGATCAAAGCCGATCATGTACGGGTTGGGTCACGGGTTTAGATTTATAGATTCGTTGACCCGATCCGTGAACCCGTAATAATAATATAAATTTTATTTTATATATATATATATATATTAAAAATTAAAAATTAATTTTTTTCTCCCCATAGTTTAACATATGACCCAATTAATTTGTTTCTTTTGCAAAACAATTAATAGAAATAACATTTTATTTGTTACTAAATTTGGATAGAATTATGAATAATTTTAGGCAATAGCAGCGTAGCACAACAAATTTTTAATAGCTAAATAGTATACTTGAATTTTGGTTTTTAAAATAAATAATATTAAGTCTAACTCTTCACTTCAAATAAAAAAATTTGTTGTATTACTCTTAAATTAAATAGATAAGGAATATTAAAATTAAGATAGGAATTGAGTGGCTAAGAATGAGTGGTGAGACACACGTAGATTATAGAGGATTATAGAGAGAGAGCGTTGAAATTGCAAGTGCTGAAACTTCTTAATGTATTACTTTCAAGTATATTATTATTTGTTTCACCTTTTTTTTCATATTTTGTTTAGCGTGTTTATAATATTAATGAATCATATTTTGTTTATTTGTTTGTTACAACAAATCTGGTTACAACAAATTTGATTATAGCAAAGCTTAGTTTGTAAGAAATAATTGTGATTCAGACTATTATAGTAAATCTTGTTCAAGAATCTTTTATTTTAATTTATATTATAAGCTTATTTTAGAATATTATGTTGATGGTATTAAATGAATCAATTTTACTACTTTCATACATTTGATAATATTGTGTTAATTGTATTGGATATTTGAAAGAATCATGATATAAAATAGTAGTTCTAAGAAAAAAAATTAAATGGGTAACCCGTTGAACCGAACCAACCCGAATCGATTATGAACGGGTTGGGTTGGATTGGATTTCAATTTTTTCTTTTCTGAAAATCGAACCAAACCTAACTGATCAAATTTGATTGGGTTGAGTCCTAAATTTAATCAAAATCGATCCGAACCAACCCACGAACACCCCTAATTTCTATTAACTTTGTGAATAATTAATCTCTGATGAGAAACTTAACTGATTATTATTTTTATTAATATTTCTTTTTCTAATCATATTTTAATTTTCATCAACAAAACTAAAAAATGAGACCTTACATAAAAAAATTCAATTCAATTCAACTCGAACAACCACATTGAATTTTAAAAACTTATTTTGACATATATATAATTTAATTTTAATTTAAAAGAAAAACTTAATTCATTTTATATTCTTATTTTCTTCTTTTATAAATACTTATTAAGAAGTTTATTAAAAAAAGTCTTTAACTAATTTATATCTATTATATTTGAAATATGCTTTATACTTTCTTGCTTTATTAGTACGTTTAGTTAATTCGTTAAATTTGGTTGATGAGTAACCCATAATATATATTTGCCTCATCATTTTCAATTAATTTCACATTAATTTTGTTTTTTTATGAGATAAATAAATAAAAATATGTAACAAAATCATAATTTTAAATCAAATTGATCTATCAAACTAAACAAAGTCATTATGAGCTTTAATCGAATTGAGTTTGAACTAAAAATTAAGTAATATGCATATCAAATTCCAGTTGATCTTCAAACCGAATCAATTCTTATATAGTTGACTTGAACTCATTTCTACCATCGACATTAATGTAGAATGCAAGCATTTTTTAATACATATTATTCCTCTTGTGGAATTTATTTATTTTATATCCTTATTTTTTTAAAAAAATTAAAAAATAATACTTTATAACAAAGTAACTTTTAAACTATTTTACAACAAATAAAACAAGGTTTAATATAGAATTAATTGCACTTTTGATCCTCCAACTATCACAATCGTGATATTTTGGTCCTACATGTTATAATTGTGCAAATTGGATCCTCTAGGTATCTTAATTGTGTGATTTTGATCCTTTTATCAATTTTCATTAAATATTTAATAAATTTCACTAATGTGGCACTAGATGATAATGTGGTAGCTAATGTGTTGTCGGACACATGTTGACATCTTAATTGTAATTTTGATCGTAATGATTACAATTCAAAAAAGTCAAAAGTGTAATTAAACCACATTGTGAACATATGTGCTAAGCAACATATGAGCCCCCATGTCATTGACACATCTTCTTCTAGTGCCACATTAACAAAAAATGTTCTGATAGGATCATTTAACCCTAATCATAAAGGAATTAGCAAAACATGATAAAAAAAAGGAGACAAGAGTTAGAAATGGTGATGAATGATGATAACTCCGTTGATTTGTCAATATTCTCTCCCAATGTTTGATTCCTCAATGATGGTGAGTGTAGGAGAATTTTAAGAGAAAATGGGTGAAATGTGTAATGAGAAGTCATCTCCCAACGCATTTAAAGTAGGGGTGTTCAAATTCAAACCGATCCAAAATAAAAATAAAAAACCTCTCAAAAAACTAAAAACCAAATCTAATCGATTCTTTTTAGATTTGTTTGAATAATTTTTTTTTCTCAAACCAATTCGTTTGGTTTGGTTTGCGGTTTGTGTTTTTGAAACCGAACTAACTGCAACATTTATAGTAATACTTATATTACTTTAGTGTTATGCGTTTATATGTACACTACTTGAGTTTCATAGTGTTTTATAATGTTATGTATAGGAAAATAACTTATACAATGTATATTTACTTTCTTTTTCAGATGACATTTTAAAGATATGTTTGGTTTAAAATGGATTAAAAAATTTGACATATCTTTAATGTAGAAGATTTAACATATTAATAAGTTTTGTAGATTTTATTAATAATTTTTAATATAATTCAATTTAAAGATGAAAAGAAAGTATATAAATTTTAATAAAATAATATTTTAGTAAAAACTACAAAAATCGAATAGAATCAAATCACAAAATATTAATTTAGTTTGATTTGAATTTTAATAAGTTTGGTAGCAAATCACAAAATCTTGGTGATCTTCTTTATCGAATGAATGAGTAATTTGTTTTAAAATCATCCGTACTGCACCCTCCTCGAGGAGTATATGCTTCAACAAGAATCACACAAGAGTAGATTTTTAAATGAAAATGAAAATTAACCGAACCAAATGTAAGGATTTACTTATAATGCACAAAGTTTTAAATTCTAAGCTTGTTCTTTAACTAGTGTTTTTAGGGTATTGGTTAAGAAAAATTAGTATTTAGGACATTGGTTAATTAATAAATTAAAATGAAAAAAATATTTATTATGAAAATCATAAAAGAGTATAAACAAATTATGCACAACATAATTTTAAGAATTTCAATATTTTTTTCGTTTTTTTTAACCAATATCTAAAAACACATGTTAATATTTGCCTTATAAAAAAAAGACTCTATTAATTGGAAGCAAAATTCAAACTCCACTGTCTATTTTCTCATTCAGTGCTCGTGAGTGGACGAACAGATAATACTTTTGTCTTCCAGACATTTTTATTCAAAAATGAGAATAATAAAGTGTTGTCCTTATTAAAATCATAATTAATAAATTCATAAGATGGTTTAGACAAAAAGGAACGTTATTTTAGTTTAAATTAAAAAAGATTGCTTTAAAAGTAAAAAAGAAAAAGATTTTCTTTCCCATACATAAAAAAAGTAAAATAGATTTTGGACAAAAAAATACTATATATAAAAAATTTATATAACTGTTGAAAAAATATTTATATTTATCTTATTAACGACCCATGTTTTTTGTTTTTTATTTTAAAGAACCCAAGTTATTAATTAAAGAAGGGAGAGTTCGAATTTACGTTTTGTTAAACATTTTGGGGGTAAGATTAATACAATCTAAGCTACCACCAAAAAATGTAACATTGAATAATTAATCTGATTGCAACATCATATTCAAAACTCAAAAGTCAGAGCTATAAGCCATACTGATTTGTCCATGTCAAAACGAATACATTATAGTAATTATCAGGTTTTCCATTTTAGAAGCTATAGAAAGGTCATGTAGTTATAGATAGAAAGAAAACAAACGCAATCTATTGTTTTGAAGAAAATAGCATAAACAAAATGCGATCCAGTAAAGTTTTAATTTCTCTCAAGACAGTGACACGAGAGAAGAGGTGATCAATGGAATTGCACTGAAAACTACCGGAAAAGCCCATTCTAGCTAGGAAATCCCTTTGGATTTCCATAGCCGGCAATACCAGTGTGCAAGAAATTGTTTTCCATGATCAAATGTTATTATTTAGTTAAAGTTAGGGAGAAAGTGATTATCATTATAGTGACCCATATTGACCAACATTACAAGGTATTTAATTGATGTAGACTAGACTAGCTAGGAGGATCCATAAGTCATAACTCATAAGAATTGCTTAATTGATTATTTTTTTAAAAAAAGTTTGCTTAATTGAAAGTTAAAGCAATTCTTACAGAGGAGTGTACCCTATATAGCTAGATAAACAAAAAGGAAGTAATGCAGTAATTTTGGGTTTAAATATGCTTTGATTTTTAAAATTATTATATTTTTATTTTTATAAATATTTTATTCGTTTTTTATTAGCTTTTATATTTAATAAAGAATGCTATAATTACATTCAAAGAGAACAAAAATGAATAACACTTTTTTTATAAAGTCTAACATAAAAGTATCATATTTTTAAAAATAAATTAAATTTAATTATTTTTTCATTATTATAGATAAAGATTCTCACCAAAATTATAACTATATATTCAACAAAAGGCCATTTTATTATACAAAAAACTAATGCGACTCGGGTAATCGCACGGTACCATACTATTTTTATTTCTAATAAAAAGGTTATATAAACAAATAACAGCAACTAACAAACTAGGAAAAAATGAAATAAATTTTTCTATAAGTTAAAATAAATATTTTATTAATTAATTTATAAATATCATCTCATCTTTTAGAGAAATTACATTAATAAAAATTTCTACAAATTAATTAATAAAAAATTTATTTTTACTTATAAAAAAAATTCATCTTATATTTTTATTTTTATTTTTTTTTTTTAAAAATACTTCTAAATAAATTTATCTAAACAAATCCTATATTATAAGTTATGACTTTCATGCAGGTACTGATCGAAGGATTATTTCAACATTGTGGACCTCGAGATAATGGCTTTGACCAGCTTTTTATCTTAATGAAATATCTGGAGAGAGAAAAAACTATTATAAGTGACAATGATAAATTAATTGTTGGACTTAACTCTTAAGTAAATGATCCAGAATAAGCATGATGACGAATTGACGATATGCTACCATACATGGAGGGATGGTGGACATTGAGCTAGCATAAAAAGTGTAAGATGAACGAGCGGTAGATAAGATTTTACATATAATTCAATTCATACTATATGACAATAATCATTTTCAAACAAGTCTGCCAATCATCCAAAAAAAAAAAATCATTAAATAATTTTAAAAAATCACACAACTATCTTACCACGTTATCTTTTAAAGTCACAATCTAACGATGATAATTAAAATATGTAACAAAATGAAAGTTTAAGAACCTTGACGTATTAATATTTTGTTCAAAAACTATAAACCAATTTTAAACCAACTTTTTAAAAAGTTCAGGAATAAGAATTTAGTTAACATTTTTTTTATCTTTATATATACATGTTCACACACACACACACACACATATATATATATATATATATATATATATATATAAAATCTAAATATAATTGAGAATTATTTTAAAAATAAAAATAATACGACACAAGTTATTACAGGATCGATCAAACGATAAATGAAATTTAAAATATATTTTTAAAAAAATTATTACTTCAAATAAAAAATACTGAACCTTTTTCTCATATATATATATATGAGGTAATTTTGCTAACACATAAGAAATTTTTGTTATGTAAAATTAAGAATTTTTTTATACGCCTAAAATTTAATCTTCAATTGCATTATCCTTGGCCAGTCGTGTAGTTAATTAACATTTTCATACACTTGTTTAATATACATTGTTTTGAACGGTTTATTTTAAATTTATTTTGTAACCACCATAATTTAAAGGTGTTTCACTATTTGACTCTTTCCCACAAGCTCTACATGATTAGTTTCAATGATATAACACATCCATTAATCTAAAATTTCTAACTAAAATTAATTTAAAAACACACATCATAATCATAATTTAAAGACTTAAATGTGTTTAAGTTTCCTGATAAATAACTGAATTTTATTTTGGGTTTCTAATAATTTTTTTCGTTGTTATTAGTTCCGAATATAATAAAATTTTTATTTTGAATCCTTATCGTAAATTAAGTGATGACATGGTACCATCACAACAGTTGATAAAGTTAGGAAGATCCATTTCTAAGGTGACATATCATCACTTCATTAATGGTAGGGACTTAAAACAAAAAATTTAATATATTAGAGACTCAAAACAACAACAAAATTTATTAGGGACCCATAACAAAATTCGATCATTTATCAAGGACTTTAAACATATTTAAGCCTAATTTAAAATTAATTTAATGATAACTAATTTCATACCATTTTAAAACAAAACGAAAATGAAAGTGTTTTTGGGATGATATTTCGAAACCAATTTTGTTGTCAATTCAACTTGCTAGTTGCTAAAGATTTTAGTCATGCATATATATATATATATATATATATATATATATATATATATAAAGTAATAATGTATTAACATTTTCTTGTAAGGGTATCTTTTTTTCCTTTTCACAATCTGTTGAGGTATTTTTGGTTAAGAAAAATTATGAGATACCATTTTCATCAAAGAAGATTTTAAAGAAGTATTTTCAAATTCAACCCCCTGAATCACTCTTTATAGAAATAATTTTTTATTTTTTTTTTGCATTTTGAACCTTTTTACAAAACTTTCTGAATGCTTTAAAAGACTCATCATTATGAGAAATGAATAAAATCCATGTGAATCTAGAGAAGTCATAAACTATCATAAATTCATATCTCTTTCCACCTAGGTTGAGTGTTTTGGTTTGATCAAACAATTCTTTATGTGGTAGTCCTAGGACTCCTTATGTGATTACTGCATTTTTAGGCTGAAAACTAGATTTGGTTTGTTTTCCCTTGATACATGCGCCTCACACATTTGTCTTTTTTGAACTTGATATTTGGTAATCCTCTAACCAGGTCATGCTTGGATAGTTTTAACAAAGTTTTCATGTTAAGGTGATCTACCCTTTTGTGTCATAGCCACTTATAATTCTCAAAGGTCGCTAAACATGAATGAGTAGGTAAAGACTCTAGGCAAATCCTATATAGGTTTATCTCTTTTTCCCTAGAGAATAGGATTTTTTCAGTTGATGCTTCTTTAATCAGACAAACATTGGGTTCAAACTTAACTTCATAGCTATTGTCACAAAGTTTACTAATGCTTAAAAGATTATGTTTCAACCCTTTCACATAATAAACAATTTGAGTAGAGTTTGGTTTACTAAATTTACCAACTCCTTTGATGAGGGCTTTTCTGTTATCTCCAAAGGCAACAAACCCTCCATTCTTTTTATTCTCAAGGCTGAGGAATTTGCTTTTGTCTCCAATCATATTCCTGCAACATCTTGTATCCAATAACCACAACTCTTTCTTCTTGTACTGGAATAAACATTCATGCATCAGAACGTAATAAGATCTTAAGTACCCATAATTTATTGGGTCCTTGCATGTTAGGTACCTTTCTGAAAGGAATGTTCATCTTTTTTTAACATTTTGAGGTATGATGTCCCCATTTGTTACAATTAGAACATTTCTTCTTGGCCGTCTTATTCCTAACAGGTTTTTGAAAAAAATTTCCATGATTATGATTGAAGCCTAACCCAGTTCTATCAAAGAAGCTTTTTAAACTTCAATCAATTTATCAAGATTGCTTGATCTTGCTGCAAAGTTAGCCAAATCATTTGATAGAGTCTCAACCTTTCTTTTGAAGCCTTGTTTACATTTTCAAGTTGAGTTTGATCAAAAGAGATAACTTCTTTTGTGGTAGTCTATCTTCTCAATTTTAATTGTTCTGAAAGTTTAAAATCAGATTTCTGCAGACAATGGTTTTTTAAAAAAGATTTTCGTTATCCATTTTGAGCTTCTCATTTTCTTTATGAACATAAGAAAGTTTCTCTTTTATATGAGTTAAAATATGAGAACCGTTGAGTAGATTATCCAAAGCTTGTTCTAACTCTTTATGATTTGAAAAATCTAAAACACTTTTAGAGTCGGATACATCTTCCTCATCTGAATTTGTAATGAGGCACAAGTTGGCAACATGTTCCTCTTCTCTTTCAGATGATGATGAATATGTGTCATCCCATGTGGCCATCATTGCTTTCTTCTTTGGATATCTTCTTTTGAAATCTTTCTTCAACAGAGGACAATCTATCTTGATATGGCCAAGCTTGTTGCACCTATAACATCTGACTTTCTTGGAGCTTTCTCCTTGTTGGAAGTCTTTTTTGAAGAAGTTTCATCTTGGCCCTTTCTCTTTCTGAGTAGTCTTTCCACCCTTTTGGTCAGAAAGGCCAATTCTTCTTCATCCTTCTTAGAAAACGCATCATCAATATTCACAACATTAGAATCTGCTATTGAGTTTAGTGCTTTGCAATGTTTTTTTTTTGTTTTGTTCTTTTGAAAGGCCTTGAATGTTATTGCTTTTCCCTTAGGTAGATACAGCTCATCCATCAGCTCTTGTTCATGTACTTTCAGTGAGCCAATGAATTCATCCATAACCATATTTTTTAGATCTTAGGCTTCTAGTATGGCAATGACCTTTGGTCTTGAAATTTTGGGTAGACTTCTCATAATCTTCTTGATTCTTTGGTGTGTTGTGTACCTTTATCCTAAATCATTCAACTCATTCATTAAAGTAGTGAATAAGGTGGATATATCTTTCATGGACTTATGTTCTTGTATCTTAAACATCTCAATTGTGAGTTAAAATATTGACATTTGAGTTTTTTACCTGATCTGTATCCTTATGTGCTATTATGAGTGTTTTAGATTTCTTGAATAGTTTCACATTCTTCTAGTCATTCATACTTAGGCTTGTTCAAAGCACATGATAAAAATAACTTTGCTCTAGAGTTTATAATAATTCTTGCTTTCTCACCTAATGTCCACTCAACTTTAGGTTTATTTATCTCCACTCTAGCCTTAGTTCTTTTTGTTGGCTTATAGGGGCCAATCTCTATGGTGTTCCACAGATCAAGATCTTATGATTCCAGGAACAACTTCATTCTGTCTTTTTAGTAGTAGATTTTTTTTCCATCAAAGCTTGGAGGCCTATTGGTTGAAGCACCTTCAAGTATGAATACTTTTGGAGCTTGTCCAGTCATCGCTTCTTTCGGGATCTTTCTCTCATACTGTCAAGTGTGCTTAAATCTGAGAGTTAAGCTCTGTTACCAATTAAATTGACAAAAATAACACAAGAATGAGGGGTTGAATTGTGTTTTGATAAACTTGTAACATTTTTTTAAAAACAATTTGTTATTATGATACTTGTTCAAAAAGGGACAATTTAGAACGAAGAACTATTCTGAGCTCAGATCTAAAATGCAAGCAGTTTTTGGAAAAAGGTTTTACAGTTCAGAGCTCTGTTTCAAAAAGAGTTGTTTAGTTTTAAAGACTTTGATTAAAAAAAAAGATTCAATTTTAGGTTCCTTTGTAAAATAGTTTTCTTCAAAAATAGTGATGTGATCAAACAAATAAAACAAGTTCAACAAACGGAAGAAAACAGTGCACACAAGTTTTTATACTATTTCACCCTAACCTTGGGCTACGTCCAGTCCTCATCCTTCAAGATGAGATTTTCACTAACACAACCAACCATTACTAGACCAACCAACAATTGGATTTCAATAACTTGGCCACTACCCTACTCGACTTCACACCTTGGCCACTACTAGACTAGCAACACAATTGGTTTCACACTTTGCCAGCCACTTGTTGTTGAGCTTTATAAAAAATGTTCTTATGTATGATTGCACGAAGACATATTCTCCTTAAAAAAGGGATTTCCACTCAAGAAATTACAAGCTCTCACTTCTATCTATGAAAAGATTACAACACAAGATCAAATGCACAAGTGGGTCACTCTCACATGAGAGGTGTTGAAGATACAAAAGCAAATTTCTCACACAGAGATGTAGCTTGAGTTTCTCTCTCTAAGATACCTTCAACTAGTCTTCATGATGCTTGATAATTTCTAAGAACACGTAAAGTTACATGTAAATGACTTAGCAATTATCTCATCTTTTCCTTTTTTAATGCTTCTTTTTATGAATAAAATATAGGAATTAGCTTCTTCGAGCTTCTATCTAGTAGATGCTAAGTTTAGTTGATTTATGAGGTGTTGGTTGTGTTTTTGTAGAAACTCATTGCAAGGGCATGAAAGGTGGATTTCAAGGTCTGGAGCTGCTCGCTCAACACGACAGACTCGCCCAGCGCAAAAGCCCACTCAGCGCGACTAGCTCACTTAACGCGTGGTCACTTATCCAGTTGGACAATTGGAGGCGTGCTCAGTGCGAACCATGATACTGGGCTACTTTTAAAAGAGAAAAAGGCACGAAAAAGGGGATTTGAGCCATTAGGGTCAGAGGCAAAGCTAGGGCACAAGAGAAGGGAGAAATCCCACTCATTTGGGACCTCTTCCTCCATTTTTCTTCCATTTTCTTCCATTCCTCTTACTTCCTTTTTGTATTTGTAAGCTCTCATGATAATGAGAGGCTAACCCATCCACTGTTGAGAGCTCAAACGACCAAACACTCTTGATGTAATGATTCTAACTATCTATTCAATGCTATCTTCATATCATTGTTGTTTTTCTTAGCTTTATTTATGTTTGTGGTTTGATATCCCATTTGCATGCTTTGTTATATGTTTTAATGCATTGGAAAATGGTTATTTCCTCAGAATTGAAAAGCACTTATGAATATATCCATGTCTAGGGATAGAATTGTATTATTTAACCTTAATTATACATCTTTACTCTTAATGCAAATTATTTGATGTAGCTTGTTGAGGGATCAGGAGTGAAATGAGGTAATTTAGGATCTAACACTTGAGAAATCAAGGTTATAATATACTAGTAGATGAAGATGAGCGGAAATAAATTGAATAGAGAAAAATCTTTAATATTACATCAAGGGTAGTTTTGGTGAGTTGAACCCTAACACGTCACAAACCTCTAAATCAACGAACAACTCACCTCCAAGTATTTGTTTTCTATCTCTTTATTGTGCTCTACTTAACTATCTTTAATTATGTTGAATTTTATGTTTCCGTATTAGGATTAGAAAATTATCAAATTTAAATCCTTGTTCGCTTAAAGTTAGAAATATACAAACACTGAGTACAAGTAAAGTCTTTGTGGAATCAAAACTCGGTCTTATCGTTTATTTGTTACTTAGACAATCGGTGCACTTGTCGAATCGTTAACAATGCTCTTTCATGTTATTTTAAACCTTTAAAGGTAGCTGTTGGAGTGGACCCACAAAACTGGCATACTTTTTGATGAAGTAGAAAAATGTGACAGTTGTCAAGTCATGACAACTAGTAGAGCTGTTATGAGGTTCTCATTCTAAGGAATCTTTCTGATGAGTATTTTGAAGACATATAAAAATGGTGATTATGATGTTAGTTGAGAAAGGATCCATTTTGGAGTAGATCTTTTTGATGAAGTACAACTGATATGAGTTTATGAGGTATCATAGTTTTATCATACTTAACAGTACATCTTCACAACACAAAACATTATGAAGTAGACTACTTCATAGATTAAAGGTTACGAAATAGTGGCTAAGGTGTTAGTTTTTTGTCCAAGGTTAGACTACATGATGACTTCAATCTTCCATCATGATGTTGCACATTAAATCTTCTCATGGATAGTGCTTCAACTTTCAACTTGTTTGTATCTTTGAATGCTTTAAAGTCCATCTTTTGATGAGCCCTTATTATGTGTGGCTTCATATGGATATGATATCTTCAACTTCTATCTTCTGATGAGTCAACTTCCTTCAGTGATTGCATATTGATAACAAGATGTTGTCCTTGAGGTGCAGGCTTGAACCATTCTGAAGTTCATTTCTCAAAGTCATTCTGATGTAGGCACTAGTGCTACTTCATTTTGATGTTGAATGCTCTCTTTATAGCCTTTGATATGTTTTCTTTGTAAGGCCTAGGTATGGCAATGGGGTGGGGGCGGGTTTAGCCTCCCCACCCCCGACATCCTAGATGATCCCTGCCCCCGATCCCTGATGAGGTTAAAAAATTAGACCTACCCCTGCCCTCGGTTAGGTGTCGAGTTTCCCTGCCTCGACCCTGTCCCTGACTGTCATGACTTCCACAATGAGATAAAACAAATTGGACTGCTTGAATTCTACAAAACTGTGAAGAAATGCGATTGTGTTGTTGACGTGACACATATAAGATGAAACTACAAAGTAGATCCACATTAGAAAAAGTCAAAATAATTTTGATCCACAAAATACAATAGAAGTTTACAGCCCAATTAACCAAATCACAAAATTAGTTATTGAAACGCACCTTGATAACGACTATCGAATCACTACAAAATAAATAAAACGAAGATAATTTTGTAGCACAAGATTAACCTAGGTCGACTCAGAGATACAGTCCAATTTGGTTCCTGACTTAATCCATTTATAAACAATAGGGGGTTTTATCAAACAGTTTGCAGAAAGGGAACAAAAATTGTAGAAACACAAACAAAAATTAAAGAAAAATGTAGAAAATAACAAAATTGATAAAAGATGTTGTAAAACAGATTCAAGAATATCAATCCAATTCACCAAACCAAGCAATGCAAATTATCATAGTTCTCAGATAATGATCATATTATAAATCTATAACCTAATCCGTTTTCAATCCTAAACATATTCATAATCATGAAAATCGAAAAGAGGATTGAAGAAGAAGATGAACATTTACACATAAATTAAAATACCAAATCAGAAGTCAAATTCTCCTTGCTTGGACTAGATCCTTGGATTGATTGATTGTTTATTCTTCCATCATCAGTGGAAGAGCCACAAAATTTGTGTGAGAAAAATAGAAGAACAGAGTTGAAAGGAAGAAGAAAAATAAAGAACAATAAAGAACAGTTGAGAGAAAAAGAACGAAAAAATTTTAATTCTGAAAACTTGCATAGGAAGCTAGAAATTATTGTTTTTCCTGTTAGCTACACTAATATATAGTGACTGAACAGAATGAAGGATGAGCTCTGATTAAGACCATCTAAACTAACTAATTATGCTAATTACACTAATCAAAATTCAAACTTGCAACCTAAAACTCAAGTGCAAATGTTTTGACTTCCAAGCCTAATTTGACCTCAAAATGGAAGAATTGGCCCACGCTTATATCTGACAAAATTGTATCTCTTTTCCTTAGCTTTTCAGGGACTACTCATATGCTCAATTTGGAGTTCTGTAGAATCCTCTAGGTGATGCACAAGGAAGATAGGTCAAGTAAGCACAAAATATGAAAATAAGAAATAATTATCAATTAAGCTCAATTATTTGCCTAAGACCAAAAATGAGTTAAAGTGAGAAAATAAGAATCCAAGAGATGTCAAATAAGCTAAGAAGAATAGAAAAACACTATACTAAAAACGCTCAATAAAATCGCCCACACTTTATCTTTTGCACTCTTGGGAAAAACTAAAAGAAAGACTAAGAGAAAACCAATTAAACTAGAATAAACCACAAACTAAAAATAAAAAAGGTATGAACAAGGCACACACATTTTTCAATAGATCCTAATAATGCAAAAAAGTGAGAAAGTTGAAAAATGGAAAAATGATATCAAGGTCATAAGTAATCCATGAACACATGATCACAAAGTGCAAAGTTAAAAAGTGGTCAAGTTAAAATTAAGAATGTACCAAGGTGATAGAAATCTCTCAAAGAACAACACTCAACCTCATCAAATGTGTATGTGTTTGTGTTTACACTTAAACACCACATGTAACTAGCACATCCAAATATTGACAACACCCTAATTCACTCAACTTGAAATACACATGCATCAAAAGATCTAAAAGGTTTTTATTGGTTTATAATGTATGGTTTAGGTAAGGATGAATAAGATAAAGATATTTAGGCTAAAACTAAGAAAAGGGGAGCAATGAGGAGTAAGCCAACAAGTAAAAAGATGGGTAGAAACAAAGAAACAAGGTGGAGAACAACAAAATTAAAATAAAAAGAACTTACAAGGATGAAAATGAACCACAACACACTTTTATTGTAATTTTTTTCTTTTATTTTTCTTGTACTTCATTTTCTTTTTTTCTTTGAACTTTTGTTTTTTATACCCATTCTTTCTTTTCTTTTCTTTTTCTTTTCTTTTTCTTTTCTTTCAAATCAAAACAAAATAAAAATCCCCCACACTTGTTTGAAACTCACTCCCAAAATAGTTCCAAGGCCCATTTTCTCTCTAAAGTTAGGATAACCTGGTTTTCCACTTTTTAGCTTGCAATAAGATACATAAGAAAGAAAAGGTTAAAGGCTTTAAAAGGGTGACAATGGGTATCAATGCAAGGTAGGTTTATTTGGCTAGTGGCTAAAAGAAAAAAAGGCCTAAATCATCTCAGTCAATACATGTGTAACAGTGAATGACAAGAGAGACAAGACAAAACCTAGAGTAATCTAGCACAAAGGTGAAATCACACATGAAAGAACATGAATGGAATAATGCGATTCAACCACAAAGGCCCCAAAACTCACAAGGCATAATTTTATCTTACATGATCAACCTTAAATTTTATTTTCCAAGCCCACTTATCACTTCAACAATTGCAACAATAATTCACATCAAGTATGAAACCTCTCAATCCAACAAAAATCGGTAGATTTCTCACAATTTATACAAGTTGGAAATCCATTGAAAAACATGAAAAAGTGTCTAAATTCAACAAAAACAGAAAACAACCACTGCAAAATATTTTTTTTATTTTTTGTATGTAAAAAAGTAAAAACAAAAAATAATAAAACAAAACAAATACAGCAAAACAAAAATAGAAAATAGATAACAGACAAAAATATAACAAAAATAAATACAAAAAAATAGATAACAGAAAACAGATAAAACAAGTTTTGTAAATCCTTCCCCCCCACACTTAAAGTGCTCATTGTCCTCAATGTAAGCATACAATGAAATGCAACCAAAGAGACAACATAGAAAAGAAGGGAAAAGGAAACTCCTCAAATGCCATTGAAGGCACATAATCACATAAAGTTGGCAAGACTAAAGAGAGGTTGCCATAAGTCCCTTCCCACTTGAGAGCTCTCATGAAATAGTTTGAGTTGGTGACCATTCACTTTGAAGACCTTGCTGGTAACTTCATTTTTTAATTTCAACTGCACCATGGGGAAAACATTAGTAATAACAAAAGGTCCATCCCATCTAGATCGAAGTTTATCGGAGATAAGCTTGAGACGAGAGTTAAACAAGAGCACTTTTTAGCCAATACAGAACTCCTTCCTAAGAATCCTAGAGTCATGAAACCTCTTCACTTTCTCCTTGTAAACCTTGGAGTTTTCATAGGCTTCTAAGCGGATCTCTTCAAGTTCTTTCAATTGAAGCTTCCTTTCCATACCCGTTTCATCAAATGCCATGTTACAACTCTTCACCACCCAATAAGCACATTGCTCAATCTCCACCAGAAGGTGGCATGCCTTACCAAAAACCACCGTATAGGGAGACATCCCCAAAGGTGTTCGATAAGTGGTCTTGTCAGCCCATAAAGCATCTTCAAGTAGCTTGCTCCAATCCTTCTTGTTCGGTTGCACTACCTTTTGCAACAATTGCTTGATCTCTCTATTAAAAGCCTCTGTTTGCCCATTAGTTTGGGGATGATAAGCTGTAACAAGTCTATGCAAAACCCCACACTTTTGGAGCAAGGATGTCAATGACTTTTTAAAGAAATGACTCCCTTGATCACTAATAATGGCTCTAGGTACACAAAAACTGCAAAAAATGTTAGATCTCACAAAATTCTCAACAACTTTAGAATCATTAGTTTTGGTGGCCTTAGCTTCAACCCATCTAGAAACATAATCGACATCAAGAAAAATATATGAAAAACCATGAGAAACAGGAAGTGGACCCGTAAAATTAATACCCCATACATAAAAAATCTCATAGAAAATAATGGGCTGTTGAGACATCTCATGCCTATAATGGTCCCTCCTACTCTCTGACACTGCTAAGATGTGGTAAAGTGATGAGCATCTCTAAACATGGTGGGCTAATAGAACCCACAGTCCAATACTCTGCTAGCAGTTCACTGAGGATCAAAATGACCACTGGTAGGTGTGCCATGACAAAAATGAAGAATAGACTGAATCACATAATTTGGTACACACCTGCGGATCACTTGGTCACTACCAAACCTCCACAAATAAGGATCATCCCACAAATAATATTTAGCATCACTCTTAATTTATCTATTTGAGACCTAGATACATGAGGTGGAACAACAGATGCAACAATGACATTCACAATGTCAGCAAACCAAGGTGTAACATGTGATGAATGCAAATGCACTAAATGCTCATCAGGGAAATTATCCCTAATAGGAAAGGACTCAACATGTCCCTCGATCCTGCTCAAATGATTAGCAACCAAGTTTTCTGCACTACTCCTATCCTTAATCTCAATATAAAACTCTTGAAGAAGAAGCATCCACCTGATCGATCTAGGTTTAGCATCAGTCTTCTTCAACAGGTACTTCAAAGCTGCATGGTCAATAAAGACAATGATATGAGAGCAAAGCAAATAAGATCTGAATTTATCTAAAGCAAAAACAATAGCCAAAAGCTCCTTCTCAGTGATGGTGTAGTTAACTTGGGTTGCATCTAAAGTGCGTGAAACATAAGCAATGACATGGGATAGTTTATCAACTCTCTATGACAACACAGCCCCAAGCTCCTAGTTAGAGGCATCACACATGAGCTCAAAGGGAAACTCCCAATCTGGTGGCTGCATGATGAGAGAGGTAGTAAGCTTCTTCCGCAACTCCTCAAATGCCTCTTTGCCAGGCTGGTCAATCATAAAATCTACGTCCTTTTGGAGAAGCTTGGACAATGGCAATGCAATCTTGCTGAAATCCTGGATGAATCTCCTATAGAAACTTGCATGTCCAAGAAAAGAACGCACTTCCTGCATAGAAGTGGGGTAAGGTAGAGAAGTAATAACATCAATCTTGGCCTTATCAACGTCAATACCTCTACTAGAGACCAAATGCCCTAAGACTATATCCTCATGTACCATAAAATGACATTTCTCAAAGTTAAGAATAAGGTTAGCCCCAATGCATTGGTCAAGAACTCTAGATAGGCTATCCAAACATGTATCAAAAGATGAACCATAAATAATGAAATCATCCATAAAAACCTCCATGAAACTCTCTAATAAATCAGAAAAGATACTCACCATGCACCTCTGGAAGGTTCCAGGAGCGTTGCATAG
This sequence comes from Glycine tomentella, assembly GCA_007407185.1. NCBI lineage: Eukaryota > Viridiplantae > Streptophyta > Magnoliopsida > Fabales > Fabaceae > Glycine > Glycine tomentella. The sequence continues at coordinate 1,553,013 of PYAF01005856.1, forward strand.
GCCAAAGGGCATCCTGGTGTAGGCAAATGTGCCAAATGGACAGGTGAATGTGGTCTTATGTTGGTCCTCCGGTGCAATATGAATCTGCATGTAACCTGAAAAACCATTAAGAAAGCAATAATGTGATTTACTTGCCAACCTCTCCAGAACCTCGTCAATGAATGGGAGAGGGAAATGGTCCTTGCGAGTTTCCTGGTTAAGTCTCCTATAGTCAACGCAAACTCACCAACTGTTGGCTACTCTAGTCAGAATCAACTCATTATCCTGGTTTCTCACAACAATGATGCCCGAATTCTTAGGGACCACTTGGACAAGTGAATCCCATGTGCTATCTGAAATGGGATAGATGATCCCTGCTAGTAGGTTCATCACCTTCTTATTCACCACATCAAGAATGGTGGGATTTAGCCTCCTCTATGGCTGCCTTACAGGCCTAGAATCAAACTCCAAGAGCATTTGATGCATGCATATGGAAGGATTTATTTCAAGAAGGTCAGCAAACGTCTGTCTAATGGACTTTTTGTGGCTTCTCAAAACATGTAACAACTTCTCTTCATGATCAAGTGATAGGCTGCTAGATATGATGATTGGGAGCTTCTGAGCATCATCTAAATATGCATATTTAAGGTGCTCCGGTAGTGGCTTCAGCTCAAAGGAAGGTGGCCGAATGGTGGACGATAAGGAAAGGTTGGTGGCTGATGGAAGGGAAATAGGAGAATCAACACCTGCACTTGTACTTGCAACACAATTAGATTGAAGTGCAGAGGAAATCTCTGCACAAATACTATACACAATAGTAGAATCATCACATGTACAATTAAAAGAACCAAGATCAAAATCAGAGAAGTCAAAAAATTTAGAAAGTAAATTTGTACAAATATCTACATTATCTACTGCAACATCAATGATATCTATAAGGAAGAAAGAATGCTCCTCTACAGGATGTCTCATGGCCTCAAAAATGTTGAAATGGACAACATCATCACCAAATTCCATGGAAAGTGTTCCTGCATACACATCAATTTTGGTCCTGGTTGTCATCAAGAATGGTCTCCCTAAGATCAATGTGGAACCATGGTTGGAAGACTCATTCTCTATATCAAAAATGTAAAAATCGGATGGAAAAATTAGATCATTAACTCGCACCAACACATCTTCAATAACTCCAAGTGGAAGTGTACCACTCTTGTTGGCTAAGTGAATGACTACACCAATGGGTTTCAAATCAACAAGTTGTAATGACTTGTAAACTGATGTGGGCATAAGATTAATGGATGCTCCAAGGTTAAGCATTGTATCTGTAAAAGTGTAATCTACAATGGTGCAAGGGACAGTGAAAGTGTCAGCATCTTTCCACTTCTATGGCAGGGTGGATGGTGGAATGGAAGCAACAATTTTGCTCTATATAAGTGCAAAAACATTTTTGTTCATCTTCACTTGCTCATTTCCTTTCAGCTTCCTCTTATGGGTGCACAAATCCTTCAAGAACTTTGCATATTTTGGAATCTGTTTGATACATCCAAGAGGGGATGTTGACTTCCACCTTCTTGAAAGTCTCAAGAAGATATAATCAAGCTCCACTTTTTTTTTTTTTTTTGTAGGAATGGATCTAGAAGGAAAAGGTAGAGGAATTTGTTTAGGTGTAAAATCTGTTTTGGCACTATCATTAATTTTGACACCGGCATCTGTTGAATTTGGAAGCTCCTTGCTACTCCTTAAGGTAATAACACTCACATTCTTTGGATTAATAATTGATTGTGCTAGAATGTTGCTAGAACCTTATTGCTGCATCTGATTGACAATTGTCGCTAACTGTCCAATCTAAGTTTGCAGATCTTGGATGATGGCACTCACTGAATGTTGCTGGTTCCCAAGGTCCAGAATTGCTTTGCATAGGTTCTGTAAGTGTAGGTGCAAATTGCTTTAATTGTTGCTATTGTCTGAATGACGGAGGATTGATATTGCTGCTGCCTGAATGGCTGCAGTTATTGTGTTTGTTGCTGTTGTTGTGGACTGGGACCATACCTCCAGTTCGGATGATCTCTCCAACCAGGATTATAAGTGTTGGAGTAAGGATTATACTGTTTTTGTTGAGGTCTGAATGATTGTATAGGTTGTATGGCAGAAACTTCAGCAGTCTGTTCTTTTTCGTAGAAAGTAGGACATGTATTTGTTGGATGATCAGGCGCACAACAGATACCACATAACCTTGGTTGATTGGTGCCCTCACATTCTACTGTTAACCAATGACAAGTTGTCTCACAATGAGTGTTAATTCTGTTAGTTTATTCTCCAACCTCTAATTATCAGCTACCATAAAAATAGATACTTCATTTGGAGCAGCCTTGGATAGTGCAGCTACTCTAGTATCAAATTACTGGTAATTTGCTGCCATGTTGGAAATCAATTGCCTTGCAGCAATGGGAATGAGTTTTTTTTATAAAAAAAACTAAAAAGAAGAAATTAATAATAATAATAATAAATAAATAAATAAATAAATAAAAATAAAATAATATTAAAATTAAAAAATTACCATCTTAAATGTCTAAAAATCATTTTTATTTTTATTTTTTTATCTTATTGTTTTTTATCTATCTATCTATCTTTAATCTATATATCTATCTATCATCTATCAATCAATCAATCTATCAATCTATCTATCTTTAATCTATATATTTATCTATCTTCTATCTATCTATCTCTTATTTATTTATCTATCTATCTTTTATCTATCTAACAGTCTGTCAGTCTATCGATCTTTAATCTATCTATCTATCTATCTATCTATCTATCTATCTATAAATCTATCTACAAATCTATCTTTCTAGAAACATTTTTTTAATAGACAGATGAAATTATACTATACTAATATCAATTGTATCTATACTATTATCTAATTATAAGTGGATTAAAGTTGACACACAATAAACTGTATCCACGGCAACGATGCATGTTTTGATAACAACTGTCGAATCGCAACAAAACAAATGAAACTAAGATAATTTTGTAGTACATGATTAACCTAGGTCGACTTAGAGATACAATCCAATTTGGTTCCTGACTTAATCCACTTATAAACAGGAGGGGATTTTATCAAGCAGTTTACAGAAATTGAACAAAAATTGCATAAACATAAACAAGAATTAAAGAAAAATGCAGAAACTAACATAATTGATAAAAAATGTTGTAAAACAGATTCAAGAATATCAATCCAATTCACCAAACCAAGCAATGCGAATTATCATAGTTCTCAGATAACGATCATTTTATGAAGGTTCATTCAATATCATTAGAAGCAGTTCAGTCAAATTAACTCCTAAATCAATTGAAATCACAAACTAGATTGAAATATCGTCCAAACAATCTATAATTAAAATTCAAAATTAGGAAATAAATCATAACCTAATCTTTTTTCAATCTTAAACATATTCATAATCATGAAAATCGTAAAGAGGATTGAAAAAGAAGATGAACATTCACACAAAAATTAGAATACCAAACCAGAACTCAAATTCTCCTTGCTTGTACTAGATCCTTTGATTGATTAATTGTTTAGCCTTCCATAATCATCATTAGTAGAAGAGCCGCAAAATTTGTGTGAGAAAAATAGAAGAACAGAGATGAAAGGAAGAAGAAAAATAAAGAACAATGAAGAACAATTGAGAGAAAAAGAGAAAATATTTTAATTTTGAAAACCTGCACAAGAAGCTTAAAATTCTATTTTTGTATCTTTTTTTGTGTTTGTGTGTTCTCAAATGACTCCTAGCTACACTAATATATAGTTATTGAACAAAATTAAGGGATAGGCTCTAATTAGGCCCATCTAAACTAAATAATTATGTTGATTATATCAATCAAAATCCAAACTTACAGCCCAAAACTCAAGTGCAGAGGTTCTGACTTCTAAGCCTAATTTGACCCTCAAAAAGGCAAAATTGATCCATGCTTATCTCTAGAACAATTGTAGATCTTTTCCTTAGCTTTTAGGGAATACTCATATGATCCATTTGGAGTTTTGTCGAATCTTATAGGTCCTGCACAAGGAAGATAGGTAAAATAAGCACAAAATCTGAAAATAAACATCATTTATCATTTAAGCCCAATTATTTGTCTAAGACCAAAACTGAGTTAAGATGAGAAAATAAGAATCTAAGAGAAGTCAAATAAGCTAATAATAATAGAAAAATACTATACTAAAAACGCTTAATGAAGGACCAAAAACAAAATCCAGGTATATTTCAAAGACGAAAAACATATTTAAGCATGAGTTTTAGAATCAAACAAAACCAAATTGTGAGACTTTTGAGTGTGAAAGATTAATATTTGAATGAACCTGCCTTACTATACTACGTTAGACTTATTTAATGGGTTTATCTAATAATTGATAAGATATAATATCACGGTCATGGTGTGTTAATGGTGGACTAATACGAGCCATAAATATTCAATGAAAAAGTTAGCGTCCTCAATCAATATGAACAATAAATATATAATATACACCTTATTAAATTATTATAAAAACAAGAGAGTGCATTACATGGTATTCTAATTACCTTTTATCTCATTTTCTAGTCTTAAATTCAACCCCTAGTTAAATACTAAAAACAAAATAAAATAATGTTGGTAATTAATTATCAATCGAAAGAAATATATGTATTAAATCACCCCCTCCTTTTTCATCTTATAAAATGGTGTAAGGTCCAAGCCCTTAAACTCATATCACTTGGTTGGTGTTGGAGCTTGTTATGCCATTCTCCTTTGAACCTTTCACCCCACTCCCTTTCCCCATCAAAACTTGAATTACCTTCAGCCAAACCTTGTTTTTCAAGTTGATAAGATACATATATGGTTACCTTGCTTCTTCTTTTTTACTCAACTAAACAATTTATGTGCTTATTTTTTTAATTGTTTGAGTCAAAACATGTAACATACTTTGGCAAAACCATGAATTGCAGAAATGGAACCACTCCATCACTTGAATTGAATTTGAACCAATCCTCACCAAGGGTTGTTGACCATAGACTCAAGTCCCCAACTCAATCAACAATGGTGCCACCACCAACAACAACAACTCCTTTGAAGCTCCTTCCATGGTGCTAGTATGGTGACCTCAAGGCCTTATGTATGTGATGATCTTTGAGGATAACCTCAAGTGCCCCAAATGCAAAAGCACTAATTTGATTCATTTTACCTAACCATAAAGAGGGGATAGAGTACTAGGCTAGTTTGTTTCTATTTCGGCATTCTCTGTTGCAAGTAAGGCACACTAGCATTTCACCGAGGAATTTTCTTTTTAGGATCTTTCCTTAATATTTTTGTTATTTCTTTTCTTGTTAAACCTTTTTTTTTATGAGTAGTGCTATATGTGCTCCACTTTTTAACTTGAATTTATCTACTTAGTGAAGAAATCACAAAAGAGTTTAGTGTAAATAGCACTGCTCCAGTTATATAAATGTTTTCCTAAACTAGGTTGGCCATCTTAAATTAATATTATGTGAGTTGGTTTCCATGATTAGTGTGGATCATGAAAAATAATGAAAACTCAATTACAAAATAAGAGAGTGAATTGCAAGGTATTTTGATTAATTATCATTCATTGAATATCTTATTTGATTCACAAATGAATAAGACCATTTTTATTTTAACATCTATCTTTGATGTATTAAGAATATGAAATTATTTTACATTATCAATAAGAGGACTTCTGCAGTGAACTTGTTGGCAAATGACCCACTGTGAAAAAGTTAAAAAACCAATTATTGTGTCTTAAATAATATTGTCCGTTTTATAATTTTTTATTTTAAAAATGAAAATGACAAGCATAGGCCCTAAATTTAATAACTTAAATGACTATGGTGCTCTTATTAAAAAATAGATTGTTTGGACAATATTTTTTCCTTTTGTTTCGCAATATACCCTCTTCTTCCTCTGCTTCCTTCTCTCCACCTCCATCGCCTTCCTCCACGCCTCTGTCGGGATCTCTCTTCCTTTCATCGGCAACATTATTGTTGCCTTCGTCCTCCGCAAAGTTGTCCCCAAAGCTGACATGGCTGGTTTTGCACTTTTCATCACTTTCTCTCTATTCTTCCCTGAATCCACACCCTTCAAGTCGCTCATCTTCTGGCTCACTGTCTTTCTTCCCCCTCGTGCCACAATGGAGGGATAATAAAATAGAGAAAATAAGTCCAAGAAGAATAAAAATTTCTTTAGATTTTTTGTTTTTGATGTGGTTGTTTATAATGGATTGCCTTCAAGTTTTGAAAGAAACAATAGTTCTCTAGGATTGACGAGGAAAGCAAAAGGTTGGTTCGAAGCAAGGGTTTTCCTTTTTTCTTCACTTGATTTTGTGCAACTTTTTCTTTGTTTTTTCTTCTTGAGTTGGAATTGGACCAAAGGGATTCAACTCACGGTTCTATGGATTGCAATTTCAGCATAGTAATAGGACTTGAAACACATTGTTGCTGAAGCACACTATTGGTGGGGATGCAAGGAAGAACTTAAAAATATTAAAAATAACGTCAATCTCATAAGGTGGATGGCGATTACTATTAAATGAGAAAAGAAAAATAATATAATAAAAAAGGTTAATTGAGAGCATGAAAAGAGTCACAATTCTAAGTATTTTAAATCATAATATATAACTAAATAAAAAAAATCATTTTATAGATTAGCTTGAGATTAATATAGGATAGCAGTCAAAAAAAGATATTAATAGAGGCTTAAATAAAATTTATAATGGAATATCACATATATTCATCCTGCACAAAAACATCTTATAACCAAATATGATATACAAAATAAGTTTAACAATAACAAAAAATGTGAACGATTATATTAAAAAATATACAAAGTCACACTTTCCATACCTTATTTTATACAAAATAAGCCAACGAGTACAATTCAGCCCCTAAATTGTACCTTTTGTTGTATGCCTTTCCTGAAGGGGTCCAAAATGACATTTGATTCATTTTATTATTTTAGCATATCAACTTACATAAAAAGCAATGTTAAGTCAATTGATTTAACTTTATATTTGTTCAATTGATTGTTGATTTATGTTGTTTTTTACTTGTATTGAGTATTGGAATACATTTTGAATCATTTGTAAGGGATTGGAGGGATTGAGAATGATAGAAATGAGTTTGGGTTTGCAAGAACCAAGAAATCGCGGGTTGTAGAGTTGCGAATTCGCTAGGCGAGGCAAACTTGTTGGCTGAGTTGTACACTAGTCTATCAAAGAGAATTTTACTCCTTGGGTGAGATTGAACTTGAAGAGAGAGTTGTATGACCTTGTAGGTGATCTAAATAACTGAATTTGGAAAAGTTATACCATGAAATTTGTAGCCTTGGATGTTAGCTAACTAATGGCTTTGGTCTCACTTAAGAAAATTCTTTATACCTCTAGAAATAATTAAATTAGTGAACAAAGGTCAAGTTGTTGATGATAAGTAAAGGTTTCATATAGATTGTAATTGTAAGCACAGTATGCTTTCAAACTAGGTTTTTGGGTAAACATAAAATTTGGAGATATCTTCTTAGCTTCCAAATAAGACAAGAATCAATTTAATTGAGCTAGTATATATTTAATTATCATGTTTATATGCTATGAAGGTCATAGGCCCATAAAATGAAGGAGATATTAACCAAAAACTTATGAGATGTTTTGATAACCTTAAACATGAAGTATAAAGTTGTTATAACGGTAGAGTGATACATATTTATGATGGGTGGTTTGGTCTATAGTTTTATTTTTTCTAATTTATCATGTTGTTGTTGAGAATATTATATTGATGATGAGATATTTATGTTAATTGATACATATTTATTGTTGCAAAGGGAAGGTGTACCCTACACAATAGTAATAGTGGACTAAAAGTCTAGATATCAAACTCGAAGGACCAGTTGTGTTCCCAAACAATTAATTTTGTAAAACTAAACATTTAAGGTTAAATTAAATGAAAGATAGTTGTAGTCAATTATTCAATTTAGTAAATAAGAATCAAAGATAGAAGAGTTGATGTGAAAATAATTATAATAAGCAACCTAGGATTGTGATTTCACACTTACTCCAATTCCCCCCCCCCCCAATTCTAATTCTAACAAAATCCCAAATATTGTCAATTACTGATATTCCCAAATTCAATTATTAACCTTTGGTCATGGTTTAATAACGCTCATTGGCCTAATCAATACTAAATTGATCATAAAAATTTTGTATTAGGTCAAAGGATTAAGATCAAAACAAAGGTGATTAATTAATTAATTTACTTGAATTTTTCATAACTTGTTAGATCATGCAAGTTACGTAGAAGCAATCTCTTCCTAGGTCAATCAATTGCACAGAGATGGTCACAATCAAGCAATAGATGAAGATTTAGAGTGATCAAATCAAAATTAACAATAAATAATAAAGAGATTTAATTGACTAGAAAACATCAAAGGTTTCATTAAAATCAGAAAAGGTACATAAGTATGGCTACATCATAATCCCGGACTAAGGAGACTGGCCGCTCATGGATATGGCAAAACTTGAAATCCCAATAAAGAACACAAACATATGAAAAAGAAGGAGACTAACGTAGAATCTATCACAATTGTGTTCTCTACGCTCCTCCATAGCTAAGAGACTACCATACGACTCTCTTACCTCAAAACTCTTAAGAATGTAAATAGAACAAAAGACACTAAAAAGAGAGGTCGTCATTCCTTATTTATGATATTTTGTAGAGGTCATCCTTCTATCTTTCCTTAATTAAAGAATCAACTATTTCTTAATCTTATCAATTAATTAGGATTTAAATTTGGCATGTGATCCTTACAATCTTTAAGTGACAAGTGATGCAAGCGAATGACGAGCATATAAAATTACCACAATTGTACAAAATTACTATGAGCGTGGCTCCAAAAATTCAAGATTTTTAGCTCTTTTCCACATAAAACCTCTTAAACACCTGTCTTGCTATGCTTATTAAACTATAGGTGGGTTCATGAGGGTGATAAGCATATGAATGATGAATCTATGATATTATAATGTCTTATAGTGTTGAGATTGATGAATGAATTTGGGGTCATATTTTGATTTGAATTAGCATAACAGACATGCATCGAATGAATGACATTACATGTGAGTATGCACTTAAGTTGAGGGTGTTAAGAAGGCTCTCAACTTAGTGCTGGACGTTGTCGATGGTGGCTAATAGTGAAAAGGCCTATAGAATGGATGGGTAGATGAATCACTGAATATGTTAAGGTCATTGAAAGCGTTACCAGAGGTAAGTCACTACCTACACTCATCAATTTTCGATAAATCACACTTCCTTTGTAGGGTTAGTTTGAGTCTCCCTCGATGGTCAAGGTGTGACTGTGTTAAGGAATGTACTTAGGTTAATCGCTCAAGGTGATATCTTCCAGGAGTAAAGAGACTGGATGGCATAACATGATAGTTAGACATGTATATTGATAATTGTGACTCAAGAATGATGTATTACTTGATGAGTTGTGCAAATGCTTTAATGTTTGATGAACTAATGATGGTGATGGTGTATGATGATTGAATCTTGATTTGATGATTGATGAATTGACGATTACTTTTATATGCTCTATTATGTGGATTCTAAGATTTATGTTTCATGTGTGATTTTCGCAAGTTATGTTCTATGTATGATGGTAATTGATTTTATTTATTATTGTTAACTTGTATATTATTTTAGTATGCCTTGTTTTGGTAAGCTTGCCCTTGCATTGTTGCACGTGTGGTTCATGAGTGTAATGATCTCAAACTTTGTGTTCGTGGGAGCAGATGGCTAGGAGGTGATCCTTTCCTTTATGTGGCTCGTGGGCATGCCTACCTGGGTGTGAAGATACTTTATTCGTTTTGTTTCCTCTTAAAGTTATGTAGGCAGATTCTAGTGTGCCAAAGTGAGGTAGGTATGGCACGATGCCAAAGTTTTTTAAGCTGTCGATATAAGAATAAAATCCTTTAACAGTTGAGATCTTAAGGGGAGTACCATGGATGAAAAGTAGCATAATGAATTTTTTAAGTGATAATTAACAGAAAATTATGGAAAAAAATTTGCATGTGACCTTCATCTTCTCTGAAAACTTTCTCCCTCTCCCAAAAGCTTTGACGACACCTCCATCATATGCCGTTGTTGGAAGTGATTTCCCGACGACAACAACACTTTTATTCCCCCATCTCTTCCACTTCTTCTCCCTATCCTTCCTCTATCAAAGGTTTCATTTCTTCCTTCACACCTATTTGTTCTCTCTATATGCAATTACAAGGATCAATCTTACAAAAAATCATACATTTTTAGTTTTAAAATTTCAAAACCTTGCAATAGCTAATTTATTTTAGATTTATTTTGTTTTTGCTTAGATTTTCTGTGAGACATGAAAAGAGTAAATGAAAGGGTTAAAGGTAGATGTGTTTGCTTGTCAATCAAAAGAAAAATGGTTCGACTTTTGTGGTTGTGTGTTGTTTCTAGCTTTAATTTTGTGGGTAGAATAGTTTCTACCTTTGATGCCCTTTGTCCGTATCGCTTTCTTTGGGTATGATGTCAAACTTTCTCAAAGTCCACACTATTTGTAGTTTCTTTCACTTTCTTTTTTTTTTTCTCGAATAAAATTTGAATTTTGATTGTCAAATAAAGTAGGCTGATTTTTATTTTCACATAGAAAATGAAGGTTGGAGCGATGGCTTTGGAGATGCCGTTGGAGGTTAGAGAAGAAGAGGAAAAGAAAAAAAATTGTTGTAGTAGCTTCTGTCAGAGATGATTTTCGACGACGACACATGATAGAGAGAGGTAGAGGCATTATCAAATGTTGGGGAGGAAAGATTACATGAAATATGAAAGGAAAGGCTATGATGAGAGAGAAAATAATAAAAAAGTAGTTATTCTATACTTTGTCTACATGTTAACCCTTAGTAATCTCCTTCATAAATCATTGCATAGTTATATCGAAAGGTGTTAAAAAACTTTGACATCGTGCCATACCTACCTCAATTTGGCACGCTAGAATTCGCCAATTACGTATAGTGTTGACCGACTTAGAGTTTATGTAGTTTATCCTTATAGTGTGGATTATGTTTATATGCACGTGATGTTTAATTCCTTGTTGTCCGGTTTAGCCTTTGGTATTTGAGATTGGAAAGTTCATAAGTATTTTCATAATTAAATTAATTGAAGAGTTTTAAATGAATTAAAATAAAGTCTTCATTTAAAGTTAGTTCTTATTTCCACGTAACGACGGTGGGTCGTTACAACAAACATCATCAAAAGACGTGCTTTGTTGTGACATACCTACTCTAATGCAACGGAAGTGGTTCCCCGCTGAAGTGCTCAACACGAAAGCTTAAGAGGGTGGTTTTCCACATGAAGGGGACGTGCATTTAATGCAAGCATTAAATGCTCCAACGACCACAAGTTTCAGACACAAGTTCAAGTGAAAATTATATCCATTTAGAGACAATAGTTACTTGAAGAGGAAGACCTATAAATACCAAAAGCTTTGAAGAAATGGGTTGTGAACCTTGTGCTAACATTCTAATTATTTTTGTAAAAAGCTCTCTATATATTCTTGTAAAGTTCATAATTCTCAAAACACCTTGAACATATTGAGAGAAAAGACTAAGTGCTTATATTGTAAATCCGTTTGTAAGATGATTAAGAACTAGTCACCGAGCCAACCAACGACAAATTTTTTAATTTGTAGCAGAGCCAAGAATGGCTTTGTAGGACAAACAATATTGAATTTTCAAGCTTGTGATAAGCTTGGTTTGTAGAGCCAAAAGTGGAAGTGATTAATACTTATAACTTTAAGAAGTTAGTGGAAATTGGTTGTTTATCAAGAACTGGACATAGTCTCAATGATAAAGACGAACGGATATAACTCTTTGTGTCTTATAGTTCTCCTATATTTCTTATACTTTAAACTAACATAGTTCAAATTTGATTTTGTTTTTGAAAACATGTTTTAGTTGCAAAATCTGATGTCATCGTCTGATCTAGTTTCTTTGTGAAAATTTATCATCTGTTTTATCAAAGTCATTTTAGACGAGTGTTACTTACAAAAATGTTTAAAAAATTCTTAAAATCAAAATTCAATCTTCATTCTTATGATATTTGTCTTTAGAGACATCAACATCATACCACTATTCAATCTTTCACCGCTCAATTTAAAATAATATTATATCCAACAGCTGCAGATTAACTCTCTCACACATGAACCACATTCCACAAACTTCAACACACTCTTTAAATGCTTCTCCACGAGTGAACCATCTATTTGCTGGTTCTCCCTAGAATTTGTCTATCGATAATTAGAATTTAATTAGCTTTTGTATCATTTTCTTGTCTTTAATTCAACCTCTAGTTAAATACTAACCACTCAATAAAACAAATATTGGCAACCAATATTCAATAGATAGAAATGCGAACGAGAAAAAAAAAAGAAGAAAAAAAATATTTTGCATTGTTAGATATTTAGCACATTTTCAATTCTCGGAGCATTTGTTTTCAAAATCTATCCTTATTCAAAATAATAAAATAATAGGTGAAAGTAAATTAGATGGTAAGATAACACGAATATATCGTTATTCAAACATGAAATCTATCTTTATTTATGACAAGGACGATATGCTAAGATAAAAATGAATGTAAGTAGTATGACAATAAAGTCAATGGTAAAAGTAAGGAAGAAGTTAACAGAAGCATTGGTTATGAAAAGGTATAGATCTAAACCCTAAGAATGAAAGATTTATGAAACATCTCGTGAGAGTAAGGCCATAGGAGATAAGTAAAAGGAATGCTTGGATAGATGAGTTGGACTCATGTAGAACTCCTAGACCACTCATTGAAACATTATGTCTCACCCTATTAAGTTTTTCTTTTTTCAAGAATATAAGTGGGGGTGTCTATTAATGGAGCTTGAAACTGTGTGCAAGATGTAAGTAGTATTAAATATGTATAGTATTTGAGTTTTATTCATATGTAATAATTGGTTTCATTATGTGTAGTTTTCGCATGACAATGTTTTATGTCATCAACATACCATGCATTTCATAAACTAGTTTCTGATAAATATAAGAAATCAGAAAAAGAAAATATAAATGTTGAAACTAACTAAAATAGACAGCAGGTGAGTGAGGAGGAGTCAAATAATAACTGCAAAGGTAAAAGAAAAAAAAGTTAAGAGAAAAGGGAAAGGAAAGGTAGGTCGGCTATCGATTGAGTATGATAGTGGTTGAGAGGAGAAAAAGAAAAGGAAGCAAGAGGAGAGAAACATAGGATTTAATTTTTTGGAAGTGCAAGAAAAGCGAGTAAGACTATTTGGGAAATAATGTCTTACAAAAAATATTAAGAGGGGTGTAGTAAATAAAAATGCCGTTTGAAAAGAATTACCCAATTGTAAATATAAAAGTATATGCTGAAGAAAGGCCAGCAAGCCCAAAATTGACTCTGAGTTGCGAGTTATTTTTCTTTTAGGGCCCAAATTTTTGGATGGTTAATTTTGTATCACATATGCGCGGCTCATCCAGATTGAAGGCAAGCAATAATTTCCTATTTCTCTACAACAATTCCTTTTGCTTGGGAAGGACATTATTGCAACACAAAGACATCAAAAATAAATCAAAGTTTTGATGATGCTATTAAAGAAAAATATCAATAAACAGAATATATGTATATGAACAGATCGATACAATTAATTTTCTATTTCTATATATTGATACTAATGCTTACTTTTGGTTTGTTTCCAAGCGATATGAGAACTGAGAAGGTTAGAAAAATCTAGTTATATTCATTGCACAAGATATGTTTCTTACGAAATTTCAATCATGTTTTCATTTCACATGCATGCGTGTTCTCCATTAATCTCTTGAATTTAAGATGTTACGTAGATTGTTTCTCATCGTAATTAGTTTCTTTTGTACAAATTATTGTTAAAAGAATTATTTTCATATACCGACACTTACATTATCAAATAGTTAGTATTTACTTTAAACATAATTTTTAAAATAAGTATTACAAAAATCAACAATGATAATTTATAATTAGATGAAAATATAAAAAAAAAATTATATTATCAAAATTTTCTAGCTAATTAAATATGTAATTTTGTTTTAAGTAACAAGTGTGATAGAATTTGGATATAAATATGTTAGGTTAATTAAATTCCTCTATAGCTAGAATACTTATTCAGTGATTGTTCAAAACCTGAAAGGTTATGACAGGGCAAGATCCTCTTCTCAGTCTTCTGGAATTGGGGAAATTAATGTGAACACAACAACTTTGGGAAGCTTTTGTTGATTTCAACCTTTTCTTATTAATTAAAGCCCATCGCATAAAAGCATAATTTTATTCTGTTCAAAGTTGGTTATTATTAGCATAAGATGTACGAATACATGTTTTGATGAGGGAAATGTTTTCTTTCTCATTCTTAGCACAACTCACACACATATTCGCTATCTTCAGGAAAATGACCCAACACAACACACATCAAAAGCAGAATTATTCGTCTTGAGATCTATCCACCCCCTAGCACATGCATTCTATTTTGACCAACTCTTTCTACATATAAGAGTGAGACCACTTGCACACACCCCATACTGTGCCACCAAAAGCATGCATGAATGGTGGTGGTTACTTAGAGTTAGATAATGGTGGTATCTCCTTCATCAACCTCATTGCTGATATTCTTTTTTTCTTCTTATCTATCAATATTAATTATTAACTATCTATTAAAATATGGATTATTCAAAAATTCAAATTCAAGATTAATTTCTTTCTTCCTCATTCCTTTAACTTTTAAATTTTTATTCTCAATTACTAAGTCAATCTTACAACTTCTATCACCGACACTATTAACTAAGTATGAAACAACAGCATAGGAAAGTACCTTGGATCCTTCAATTTCATCACTTTCAAATGATAGTCCATGAAAAGTATATCCCAAAGAGGACAAAGGGGCAGAATATGTGCGTGCGTTTTACTAGGAAAAATCTACACATCCATATATAGACGCTGTAGTTATAAGGGAATTTTGGATCCAAGACTTTCCCTTACTTTCATGCATGAAGCCATGCACCCACAAAGACAAAAAGGGAAAAAGAGAAAAATAATAATTAATAAATATATAAAAGAGAGCAAGGTATAATGAATTACTTTGGATGGTGACCTTAGGCAAAAGAACCAAATGTTTATCCTCCCTTTCTTAAAGTCTGCGAAAGTCTCAAATGTGTGTGGAAACTTTGTCTCCATCCTAAATCGTTGTCTTTTGTAGATGCCAATACCCTTTTCTTTTGGTGGGACTTAAGTAACAGTGTCTTTAGAGGGGCCTCATTCATCTCTTCGCTTTTGTTCAAAACCGAGAAGAATTGGTATACGATGCCTTCTGTTCTTCACTTCACGTGGTGACAAATTTTTGTTTGGTCACTGAAAAGATAGTGTTGTTGTTATAGCCTTATTCCTTAATCAGCGTTGCCAATGTAGTAGGTTATTCAGTCGACATACATGTACAAACCTCCAAATTTTACGAGTGTTTTGATTTGTGCAATGGATATCATGCAATACGTTGTCTGAATTTGGGTCTGAAATTAATTAGTTTGACAAGTAAATGAACACGCCCAAAACAATACAAAATGTCATGTTGCAAAATACAATGAAATAAAATAATGTTTGGATGTATTTAATTAAAATTTTAAGTACGTTCTTAAACTCAGGGCTGCTTTGAGTGAAAGTGATAAAATTTGGTTTTTATGTTAAATTGAGAATTTCAAACTAATTCTTTTCTCAAAATCAATTTTAAAAGATTTGTTTTCTTTCTTAAATTGAGTTTGCAAATGCTGAATGGCAAACTAAGTTTTGTAATTTCTAGGCTAGGTTATGCTGTTTATGTAAGAGTTACCCTTCTTAAAAAGTATCTAGCTTTATTAATATTATTACAGTCAATAGATCAACGAAAGTTTTGCTCTACTTTTTAATAATATACGAATAAAGTTGCACCTATCTTAACTTATACGAAGAATGGAAAATGGATGACTAATCCAAAGGTTTTGTAAACCAAAGGTTTGATTCATTATTCGTTTTCATTATACTTTAAATCTATAAGAAGTTATTATTTTTCGTATATATCTTACCAATACTTTTCAAGTTTATATTTCATATGCCTGACTATTGTACTACCTTGTTTAAAGAGAATTGCGTTTCTGATTAGTAATAATTTTATCATACATAAATATACGCAGAGGACATGTAACTTTTTTTTTTTTTTTTGTTACATTGAGAAAATGTAACTGTGTACCTATATAATTAGTACAGAAATTGATTAAGTTTAATCTGTATCTCCTGAGTTTCTCCTCTCAATTAAGTATAGTGCACAATTTAAATGCAATGATTAACGAGATCTAGTAAAATCGGTATAGATAGTTATTTTTTTTAACCATGTTATTATCGGTTTAGTTCATGACCATATGAATGAAAAATATTACTTGGTTGGGAGAAATAAAATTTATTTTGATTATCTTTATACCTTGAAAGGAATTAGTGACCAACTGTCACATTAACTATGAGGTTGAGTTAGGACAAAGCGTAAATTCTGATGAAATGGCATATTAGAGTTTATCATAATGTTCATGCGCTTATCAAGATACTCATTATATATTGAGCTACCAACAAGTTATTGGTTCAAGTAATAGTAAACTCAATCTCTTTAAATAAGGGACCTTGAGTTCTAGTATTGCAAATGAAAAAAAAAACATGATTGAAAGAAAAGAACCTTACTAAAGATGGTAACCATATTTTTTAACAAAGATTAATCATCAATAAAACTAATGATACTCCGTACCAATAACATGATAACCAAAAAAATATTTATATTATGCTATTATTCAATCACCATTTAATGTTCAATCATGCTCGTTTCACACTCAAATTGTTTAGTCTTTATCATGATGGGTGTGTAATTAGGGATAAATGCTGAGGGGGGCAAGGACATTAGCCCCCCTCACTTGGAATTTTTCATATATATATATATATATATATATATATTTCATATATATATATATATATATATATATATATATACTCTCAAGTTGATTAGTATAAAATTGTGTAAAATTAAATACATATGTTGTTATTTAATAATGATTAAGATTAATTAGTACAAAATTATGTAAAAGTAGTTGTGTCTATTATTATTAGAGTAATGATTATAAATATAAATATATATTCAAATTATTATTTATTAAAAATTCAATATTTAAACAGTACAAAGAAAAAAGAAAAAATGGCTCCTTTTAATAGATTTATAGATCTATTCTAGTTCGTGTGTGTGATAGAGATTGTCCTATCTTATCTATTGTTAAAATAATGTTGTAAGTATGAACCAACTCTCACCTCATAAATTAACTTTAAGGATTGAATTAGACTTAAATCTTAAATGTTAAATCCGATTTTTTCTTTTCTTCAAACGTCTCTATTCTTCAACTATAATTGATAACTAATCTCACTATCCCCCGTGTCATAATGGAAGTTTTATCCCTCATCTGCACACTCCATCTTTTATTTAATTTTCCTCCTTTGTCTCTTTTATTTGGGATTAAGTTTGCTTATTGTTTCGGCTCATGATTTAATCATATAATTAAATTAGCAAACAAAGACCATAGTCAAATCCTATCAATCTTAATCACCTGCTGCCACTTTATAAAGTTATATGTCATATGTCACAAGGATAAAAAATAATATTTAAGAGAACTTTATGAGAAATAAGTGGCAGGAGATAGACAATTTTAAGAGCCAGAGCCACCATTATTTGAACAAGAAAAGCCACATAAATAAAAACCCATATCTTGAGAAAGATACCTGATAAGAGTAGTTTCCAAAAAGTGGTTTAGGTATTTCAATTTTATGGTGGTTAGAAAGAAAGGTTTCCACAGTAAAGTGAAGCCCAAGATGGCTCTTAAAGGTCGAGAAAGAAAAGAGATAAAGAAGGATAAGAATGGAGTGATTGGCTCCAATAAAAGTTTGGAGGGTCCTTGCTTACCCTAATGAGTGTGTCTCTTAATCCAACAAGGCTTATGGTTCAAGTTTAATCCATCATCTAGGGCCCTTGGTGACGCACCCCTTTTATTACTATACCATTCTCCATTAAGGCAAATGGGTTGCGTAGTTGTCCTTATGCGACATGGGGCTTGTTAGGGCTCCACAAACTAGGAGCATAGCACCAATTTAATAGAACCATTGGGATCCATTATCCCCTTTTAACCCACCTATGCTTGAATGAGGGATGATCAGAAACATATCCTACAAAAAACAAAGATTTATACTTTCTATGTCTCAAATCAGACGATTTTCTTTTCTTTTGATTCTTATTTCTTTTAGGCTAAGCCAAACCTACTACTGTACATATATTGACAAATCTGAGAAAAAGAGAAAACGTGACTTGACCAAAAAAGGAATTTAATTAGTTACATGATAATGAAATTTTGAAATGAATTTCTTTAAATGAGATATTTTATCGGTTTCATTTTTGTACATGAGGAAATATTTTTTTGGTCTAGGTCAGAAGTCACAAGTGTTCCAAACTCACTGGATAAAAAACTAATCTCGTTTATGGTGCGTGACTATTGTTGGCTCAGGAAAATTTTTCATAGGGTGAGAATTAAATACGGATTCTTTTACAAAATAAATCATTTTCATTCATGTGAACACAATAAAATTTTATATCATTGCGTCAACCTTTTAGATTAAAGGAAAAAATATTTATCCTCAATGAATGAATAGAGAAAATATAAATGAATAAGGTGAAAAGAGGGCCCACTTATAAACAAAATGGGTCTAATCTATGGCTCAAACCCAAATACCTTTCATTGCATCCTCTCACGTGGATATATTTTTTATGTCGTTTTTGGCATCTCTCTTTTTGTCTGCATTTTAGTAAAATGATTTATTTATAAAAAAAGAAACTAACAATAGGCACGAGTATACATTTAGGCATGACAATAAAACAAGTCTATTATCAAATTTAACTCTCCATAAAACATCTCCAATCCCACAAAAAGTGAGACGTTTTGGAAAAGACATGTTTAAAAAGTGTAAATTAAGTCCTGCCTTCATCAGATTTTGACGACTTTGAAAACATTAATAAAAAATCCATCTTAATTTTTTTTTTAAAATAAAACTTACTTAGATATAATGATCAAATATGTTAGTAGTATTAGGTAAGACCCTGGAATAACCAAGTCATGTGTAAGCTACGTACTAGATTTGTTCTGTCACTATACAAGATATAAATAAGTTAAGACTATCTTTATGAAAGGAGAAACACAACAAACATTATAGTTTGATTCATAATTCGAGATTCAACTCAAAAATTGATTTATTTAACTTGGTTTATGAACCAAATTATGAATTAAGCTTGAGTTAGATATAATTCGATTTGATTGGTTCATTAATTATTATAAATCCACTCTCCCATTTCTACCACAGGTAGCCATTAAAGCGAAATGTACGGTTATTTAAGATAAACTCATATATATGATCTAAATAAAATTTTACTCAAGAAGAATGTAGTTTAGAAAATATAATTACTCTTCCTTTCAAAAATAAGAAAATAATAACTCTCGTCAATGATGATTTTTATATCTAGACTAAACCACTTCACCATAAGCAAAGTCTGAAAGATGATTTATATATCTAGCTATCACTTCATATATATTTGTATTCACGTAAACTAGGTCCTTTTAATCAATCATCAACAAGAGGATTAAGGCCAATAATGGTAATATTAATATATGAAAAGTTGGTGACATAATTTGGTGTAATTCAAAGTGAATATAATATTTGAATTTATTTAACTGATCCTGTTTGATACATAAAAAATTAAGGATTAATTATAGCGTAAAGATTGATTCAAATTGATCTAATTTTTGTACTTTTCAAGCTTTCACTTTACCTTTTGCGTTTTCACTTATTTTACTATGATGTATTTCTATAGAAATGTCCCTCAGATACTTTTTTGATTGTCATTTTGCTTCCAACAATTTAATCTCACGTACGTACTGTTATTATGAAAACTGACATATATATATATATATATATATATATATATATATATAATAGAGAGAGAGAGAGAGAGAGAGAGAGAGAGAGAGAGAGAAAGAGATATTTGTCGGCAGATCTGAAATAGATGACCGCAAATTCGACTTTCCTATTTGTCGTCCTTCACTGTTGTAGCATGCAACAAAAGCAAAAGGTGATATAGAGAAGGAAATAGTCGGCATTCAATGAAAAACACCGGAAGTCTAAAAAGTTTTTACTAATTATTGATTATGATAAAAAGGATAAAAGGAAAAAACAAAAATTAGGCCCTAAGGAAACTCAAATCACACAATTTTCTTGTCTAAAAGAGTATAAACAAAAAAAGGAGGAAACTACAGCACATTACACATATATATGTCACTACCAAAAAAATCATTTACAGATGAATAAGGTTAAAAGTGTGCTAAGATTGTTTTTATTAATATATATATATATATATATATATATATATATAAACCAAAACTAAACTCTAATTAGTATAATTTTTAAGTCAAGTTTAATTAACCGTATGATATATTATACAAACATTTGATTCATTAATGATATTCCAATAAATTATTTGTTAGTATAAATATATCATACTATTAATATAACTATATAAGCTTATAGTAGTCATATTAATAGTCTATTTTTTATAGAGAAATATCGAATCAATAGAAGTTTTTTATCGGAAATGTTATTTATCAAATATGGATATATAACTGTTTTCATTCATCTTCTCCTTCGTTCTCTTTTATATATTTTTTTCTCAAAGTGAGGTTCTTATATATAAAAGTATTTCAACAATCTCATAATAATACGGAATAATAATAAACTGATCTAATCTTAATTCTTATTTAGATATAATAATAAAAAATTGTAATAACTTAACAAATCCTAATAATAATTTGAAATTTAAATTACACAATTTAACAGAAAATAGAAGTTAATTCAATGGTAAATCCTTAGTCGATAATCATTCTTTTGTATTGTGTATTTGAATTAACGCGCGCCTTCATATATATGTACAGTTTTACAAGAAAATTTTCACATATTTGATTATTTTGTTAAAAAGTGAATAATTATATTTCGAAATTTATTTGTTATTCTTTTATCAGAGCTATCAATTTGTATACGTTATTTTAGATTTTATTGTCATAATTATTAAGTTTTGATATTCCTTAATCTACATAATGTATTTCTACTCCTATTACAAATATTCCAATATATAGCTTTTGATTATGCTAGTTATATTCTTACAAGTTGTGAAGGAACAATTGAAAACCACTACATAAACAACTAAATGATCCCAAAATGCTTTCCATATTTGTCTCTTAGTGGCAAGACTAGGCATATATATATATATATATATATATATATATATATATATATATATAGGTGTGTGTGTGTGTGTTAAACTGCTGTCAAACTTTCCACTATTATTTCCTCGCCACTAAGCTATCTTAGCACCTTTGCTTTCATTTTATGTTGTTAATTATAAATATATCTAACACTAGAAAAAGTGAGGAAAGCTTAGTGACCATCCAAATTGTCCTAAAGGTGCATGTATCAAAATAACCAATGTAAGCAGGGGTTCAAGAACAGCCACAGCTGTAGAAAAAGAGAACAGCTTTGTTGTAAAAGGGGCAAGCACTTTCAACATTTATTCCCTCACTTTTATTTTTATTTTTGTATACTCAAGTATATAACAACCAGGTGCTAACTTTATCTTCCTGCTTTTGAGGAAAAAATGGATTCCATTTCATCCCACCCTTCTATTTAATATAACAAAGCTATATAAAAAAGTATATCCGGCAAACATAAACATATGACTTCAATTTAGCTATTTCAAAGAACTGCTCCATTAGTTTCATAAGCAACTTAAATGTAGATCAGGCAGGATCAGAATTTTTATCTTGAGAAAATCAATTTTAACTTATTTTTTTTTTCAGATTTGGATATAATTTTATATTATTTTTAATAATAATAATAATAATAATAATAATAATAATAATAATAATAATAATTATAATTATAATCTAAAAAACAATTAACAACAATAATTTTTATCAGTTCCATCCTTTTACTATTGATCAATTAAAATTTGGAGAATTATATTTAATTTAATTTATTTATTTATTCTTTTTGTTTAAACACACCTGAAAAGTATACCTCGAATTTAAACGGGGAAACTTTCCTTTTTATCCCACTTGATGTTTTAAAAAAAATACAATTTATTAAACCAGAAAAAGAATTAAACCAAAAAAGAGGGAGCTTCAATATCAGCTTTGTGGTATTTCATATCTTTGTAACTAATTACAAAAGTGTTGGATTAAATAACCAATCACTTGGTTAGTTACATGATGACTCGAAAGTAGAAAAAACCATACATAGGCAAGAGTTACTTGATTGATCAGAATCTCGTGAGGTAGCCTTAGCCATTTGAGCTTGAATGAACTGCATCACCATTTGGTATTGTTGACTAGTTAGAGAAAAAGAACCATTTGTATCTTGTGTGCCAATATTTTCTTGATCTTCAACATGACTTACAGCAGCAGGCTTAGTTCCTGAACCTTTCTTGTTATATGATGGTGGATAACCAATGATCTTCAAACATTTCTCCTTAATGTGACCTAAAACTCCACAGTGTGAACAAATGGGTATTTCCTTCTTAGTGAACTTTCCTTCGACAGCTTGAACTGCGCATGCCATTTGAGGTTCAGTAGGCATTGAAGAATTACCTACTTGCTTGTGCTTCTCATCTTGAGAAACAAGAGCCAAAACCTAATTAATGGATGACAATGGATCCATTAATAGGATTTGGCCTCTCACATTAAGCCTAAAGGAAGTTGCAAAGGAATAAGCAGCTTAAAGTTTATTCATGTACGTGGTCATTAAATAGACCTATGAAGTTACAATAACAAATATAATATATTGGGTAGTTGTACTAAGAAGCCTAAGATAAAGGAAAGATGTTGATCTCATGCAACTAAAATACAAAATAATAACAACAAAATAATAACAAACTACTCTTAGCATATACAACCAAATAACAAACTGTTAAACTTATCTTAATAGTCCCCCTCAAGTTGGAGCATGGAGGGAGGAGATGCCCAACTTGGACAATAAAAATTCAAATTGTTTTCTGCCAAGAGCTTTAGTCAAGATGTCTGCAGGTTGAGAAGAAGTTGGAATGTGCCCAGTGGATATAGTCTTGGCCATCACATGTTCTCGAACAAAATGACAATCAATTTCAATATGTTTTGTACCTCATGAAAAACTGGGTTAGAGGCAATATGAATTGCAGATTTGCTATCACAATATAGTTTCATGGGCATTGGGTGAGCAACACCAAGATCCTGTAATAAAGCTTTGAGCCATAAAAGTTTAGAAGTAGCTGCAACCATTGAACGATACTCAACTTCTGCAGAGGAACGAGAAATGGTATTTTGTTTCTTTGATTTCCAGGAGATAGGAGATTGGCTGAGTTTGACAAAGTAGCCAGTAATAGATCTTCTAGTAACAGGACAACTTGCCCAATCAGAGTCACAATAGGCACGAAGATGAAGATCACAAGTAGAGCTAAGTAGAAGACCTTGTCTAGGATTTCCCTTGATATAACGCAAGACACGCAACACTGCATCATGGTGTTCTTGTAAAGGATGCTGAAGAAATTGAGAAAGTGTATGTACTGCATAACTCAATTCAGGTCGAGTTATAGTAAGATAGACAAGACGACCTACAAGACGTCTATAACGTGTAGGATCTTCATAAGCTGGACCATCTGCAAGTGCCAATTTACGATTGTGGTCCATAGGAAAATCAGCTGGTTTGCACCCAAGTAAACTGCATTCATTTAATATATCCATGGCAAATTTTCGTTGACTGAGAAATAATCCAGATGAGCTACGGGCAAATTCAATACCAAGAAAATATTTGAGTTTGCCGAGATCTTTAATTTTGAATCAAGTCTGAAGATGAAGCTTAACCCGATCGCAAGCAGAAGTGTTATTACCACAAAATAATGTCATCGACATAGATTAAGACGGCGACAAAATTGTTATCTCTGCCGAAAATGAACAACATGTAATCAGCCTTGGATTGTTGAAAGCCGAAACTGAGTAGAGAGTCACGGAGTTTGGCAAACCAATTTCGCTGGGACTGCTTGAGGCCGTAAAGGGAACGTTGTAGTTTGCATGCAGTGCCAGGAGAACCAGTAGAAAAACCAGGAGGGAAACACATATATACGTCCTCCTCAATATCACCATGGAGAAATGCATTTTGAACATCCAATTGATAAATATGCCATCCTTTTGCAACAACAATAGAGAGAAAAGTGTGCACACTCACCATTTTGGCGACTGGAGCGAAAGTTTCATGATAATCTTCTCCTTCAATTTGGTTATTGCCAGCAATGACCAATCTAGCCTTGTATCGTTTTATAGAGCCATCAGAATAATATTTGATGCGAAAAACCCATTTGCAAGGAATGGCCTTCTTGCCATGAGGAAGAGGGGTAATAACCCACGTGTGGTTATACTCGAGAGCCTGAATTTCAAGTTTCATTGCCTGCTGCCAAAGTGGATCCTTTACTGCTTCTTTGAACGAACGAGGTTCCATGGTACTACTAACAGCTGCTAAGAATTTTTGGTGTTGTGAAGAGAAAACATGATTAGTAACAAACTTTTCAATAGGACAGAGAATACCTGAGGAGACATTGGAGAGAGTGTTGATAGAAGGGGTGTAGTGGCAATATGACAATGATAATCTTGGAGATATGCGGGTGGCCGATGAGGTCTTCTTATATGAGTGTCAGGCGCGGAAGATGGAGATGGAGATGCAGAAGAGCTCCCCTTGTCAGTGGACTCCGGTTCAGGTAGAGGTGCAACATCTAAAGAGGATACATCAGTAGAATTCGGCTCATATACAATCACAGGTGAAGAGATAGGTTGTGTGGGAACCGGAGGATTATCCATGGTAGATAAAGCAAAAGAAAAAACATCTTCAAAAAACTGGACATCATGAGAGACATAAATTTCCTTGGTTTCCAAATCAAACACCTTTCAACCCTTTTTATTTGATGGATAACCAACAAAGACACATTTGTGAGAGCGTGAAGCAAATTTGTCAGAAGGTTTAGGCAAAACAGTGGTATAACATAGACAACCAAGAAGCCGAATGTGACCATATTCGGGTGTAGTGGCATGGAGTACTTCATATGGACATTTACCTTTAAGCGATGTAGTGGGAGTTCGATTAATCAAATGAGCAGCTGTGAGGATACACTCACCCCATAAAGTGATAGGAAGATGTCCATCAAATCGCAAGTCACGTGCCACATTAAGGATATGACGATGACGTCGTTCAACTCTAGCGTTTTGTCGTGGTGTGTATGCACAAGAAAGCTGATGAAGAATACCATAATTAGCAAAAAAACTACAAAGAGAGGAAGATATAAACTCTGTCCCGTTATCAGTTTGAACTCATTTAACCATGGAATTGAACTGAGTTTGCACCATTGTAATAAATGTGATTAAAGTAGAACATGCCTCATGCTTATCACGTAAAAGATAAATCCACACATAACGACTAAAATCATCCATAATAGTAATAAAAAAGCGTGCACCAACAGACGAAACAGTTCGATACGGTCCCCATAAATTACAATGGATTAAATCAAAAGGGTGCAAACTTTGCTTTTAATTAATAGAAAATGAAGTACGAGTTTGTTTGGCTTTACAACAAATATCATAGGGAGCCATTTTATTCGAGCTAGAAACAAATGGAAGCAAAGTTAAATAATGTCAAGAAGGATGGCCCAAACGTCGATGCCACAAATCGAAAGAACCACCATGAACCGCATTTGCAGAAACGAGTTGGTGAAGCACATACACCCCTTCATGTTCAACACCCTTGCCAATCGTCCTCCTCGTCTGTAGGTCCTGTAGAAAACACATAGAATCAGTAAACAAGGCCATACAATTGTTGCAACGTATCAACTGAGAGATGGAAATTAAGTTGCATGTAAGTGAGGACACATAAAGAACATTTGTAAGTAGCAATATAGATGTGAGTTGCACATCCCCACATTGGACTACAATGGTACGGGTACCATTTGGTAAACCCACCGAACAAGGAGAAATAGTACGGATATTAGTAAGGAAGGATATTGTTCCAGTCATATGTTGTGAAGCCCCGCTGTCCAGAAGCCAAGGCTGTTTGGAAGATACTATACCCGATAATTTTTCAGTAGTCGTTTTGAAGGAAATAGCAAGAGACATCAAATGTTGACGCATGTCAGGAGTAAAGTCATCAATTGACAAAGATTTGGAAGGGCCACCATCGGTAGAAGATGCACCAAAATGAGTGGCATGAGCAGAAATAATAGCAGATCGTCCTTGAGTAGAGCGACTACGTCCACGTCCACATCCATGTCCACCGACAGTACGATCAGAGTAGCCATTGAGTTTGTAACAGCGAGAGATATCATGATTGGAACGTCCACAGTAGGTGCAGATGACACGTGGCTTAGGTGGATCAGAAAGTGCATTGGTGATGGCACAACCAAGAGCGTCAGAAGGAGTCTCAGTAGCACGAACCATAACTTTATGTGATTTCTCTTGAATGACCATAGCAAACACGCGATTAATGGAGGGAAGTGGATTGGTGTTGAGGATCTGGGTGATAAGAGTACCATAGACAGCATGATCAAGGCCTATAAGAAATTGATAGACACGATCATTTTCTATTTCAATTGCAACAGATCTGGTGAAAGCACAAGTATCACCAGTGGCACAAGAATCAAACGTACGGCTAGATTCCAATTCATCCCAGATGGAGCAAAGCTTAGTGTAGTAATCAGTAACAGGTGCACCGTTTTGCTTCATAGTTGCAAGTGAAGCTTTGAGATGGAAGATACGAGGAATGTTGGCAACTGCAAAACGTTCTTTGAGATCATCCCAAAGACACTTTGCAGATTCAAAGCATTTGATGGATGGCTGCATCTGAGGATCCAAGGTATTGTGATCCAACTATTGATCATGGTGTTGCACAGGGACCAAGCATATTCTTCATCAGAGGTTTTATTAGTGGGTTCCTTAACGCTACCTTCAACGAAACCAAATTTATTCTTGGCTTTTAATGCGTTAGTCATTAACTTGGACCAGTTTTCATAATTAGATTGGCCACGTAAAAGAACAGTGGTGAGAATGACACCAGGATGATCAGAAGGATGAAGGAAAAAAGGTGATTTTGGATTAGTGATTTTGAGAGTCTGACTTGTGGAAGTCATGATGGAAAAAAAAATTGACACAAGGATCGTCAAGCTATGATACCATAAAGGAAGTTGCAAAGGAATAAGCAGCTTAAAGTTTATTCATGTACGTGGTCATTAAATAGACCTATGAAGTTACAATAACAAATATAATATATTTGGTAGTTGTACTAAGAAGCCTAAGATAAAGGAAAGATGTTGATCTCATGCAACTGAAATACAAAATAATAACAAAAAAATAATAACAAACTACTCTTAGCATATACAACCAAATAACAAACTGTTAAACTTATCTTAATAAAACCCCATCAAGAATGTATAGACACACTCAATTTGAAGGTAATCCAATAAAGGTTGTACTCCACCGCAATTACAATGGTGTACCGGGCGATATTCACCAAGTTGCTCCCACATAGCCTTGAATTTGGTGTAGTATGAACCAATCGAAGATGAACTTTGTGTGCAATTAAGCATTTCTTTCTTCAATTGAAACACATGCGGTCCATTCTTTTGCTAAAATTGCACATGTAGATCTTGCCAAATTGCAGCAGCATGGGCAGAGTAAATAAAAATTGCTATGATTTCCTTGCTGATTGAATTCAAGAGCCAAGAAGATACGGTGCTATTGTTGTGAATCCAAGTGCGATACTGTGGATGTTCTTCAGCAGGTTTGGGAATTGTTCCATCAACAAAACTGACTTTATTTTTTCCATCGAGAGCCATGAGCATAGCTCTGCGCCAAGAACTGAATTTATCTTTAGTTAAATGTTGAGAAACAAGGACAAGACCTGGATGATCTAAGGATGCAAATAGAAAGCATCATCATGATTCTGCATTTGAATAGCCATTGTTGAGGAAAAAGAAAGAACAAGGAAGAAGAAGAAGGAATAGATGCTGAATGCGGGAACAACGAAAAACACCAATGAATGATCAAAGATCACAGAAAAAAGATCAAAGATCAGATGAAAGAGATGGCTTGCGGAAGGATTTTTTCTAATACCATATTAAACCAGAAAAGAGGCAGAGCTTCAATCTCAGCTTTACGATATTTCATATCTCTTTAACTGATTACAAAAGTGTTGATTAAATAACCAATCACTTGGTTAGTTACATTATAGCTTGAAAACTAACTAACTAATAGTTAAGTAACTCACTATAAAACTAACAAACTAATACATTTTTCCAGTTTAGAATAAGTAGAAATCGCGACAGATATCTTGTTAAGAAACTTAAGGAAATAGCAAGAATATTATACATAGCCTAAGATGATGTAGATATTGAAGGTGAAAAGAAACTAAAAATAAGACTTTTTAGGAAAGTAGTAAAAAAATGTTTACGAAATTGGTGTAGCATGAAAACTATTTACAGGGATTGTTTTTGTCACGTTGAATTTAGGAAATGTCATCTTGCACGACGTCTCATTTTTAGTCTTTTGTCCTTTTGCAGGAGACGCATCCTAGGTGTAGCATCACATTAAAGTTCTGGCACGTGTGTAATTTGCATAGGAGGCGTCATCCTGTATGTAGTATCAGGAGGCGTCATAATGTATGGTGTTTTCCATTATTTTCGTGCTTTGACTAATCTTTGTTGCACGGTAAATGTAGATGTGTACATGAAGCACCATCTTGTACGTAGTTACAAGCATGATATTTTTAGTATAGTTTTTGGAAAACAAAAGAGATTTGACTTATCCTTGTATGCATCATCTCAAATTTTGTCTTAAAATTACAAAGCACATGCAATAGAAATTGAAAACTAAGCAAGAAACACTAATATTTAAAGAAAAACAACAAGCACTATTATTAAATGAAAGTTAAGAAGCACAATTTGTGTTGAAATCACAAGGAATGATTGTTTTGATTTTGATTCTCGATTTAGGTCATAGTCAACTCGAAATTGCGGACAATTACTTCTATTGTGTCCTTCACACCTGCAATGGTTACATGTCGGTTTAAGTTGTGATTTTGGGAAATTCATTTCATTTCTTATGCGTGTAGATTTTGGTCGACATTTGACATGTTATTTTGATATATCAGAAACAACAATAGCACCTCTTGTTCACATCTGTTTTGCAAAGAAGACTGGTAAAATCTCAAAAATAATTGAAAACTCCACACAGGATAGCACCTGCTGATACTACATACAAGATGACGTCTCCTGTACAAATTCCACACGTGTCAACACTTTAACGTTATGCTACACCCAAGATGACGTTTCTTGCAAAAGAACAAAAACTAAATATGAGACATACAATATGAGGTTTCCTAGCTAAGTCCAACATGACAAAAATGTCTTCCGTAAATAGTTTTCATACTACATCAGTTTTCATAAATATATTTTTTTTACTACTTTCTTAAAAAAGTTCTAAAAATAATACAAATTAAAGTAACAATATCAACTTTTCTATGTTAAGATTTCTTTAAGTGAAAGCATATTTATATCAATTAACAAGTCATAATCCCAGCTCTTAGATCTTCTCAAACCTCACTTTCAAATAATTCATATAAAGAAAGGTCTTCCAATTATTTTATTTTTCTATTTTTATAAAACACTGAAATAAGAGACAATAGTCAACTTTGATTCAGCTCTACAACTTTTTCCTCCTTTTTCTTGCAAAATTTCACTTTCTTTCCCTCCAAATTAAACTTAATACAACATGGTTAATGTTATTATATATATATATATATATATATATTGCTCTTCCTCACGCATAATTTATAATCGGTAAATGGCAATTATGTTATATGAAGCTCAATCTCCTAAAGAATAATTGAAATAATTCAGCGTCCTTATATATAGTGTGCTCGGCCTTTCCAAATTTTGTGATCAAAGATTCCCTGCAATTGTATTTATAAACGCATATATAAGACATATTGACCCTTAATTATTCTAATATATTTGTTCATTTTGATGTACGAAAGAGGGGTTTGTTTGAATTATGAGACAACCAATTATAGACCCTTTTGTTTATTTTTCAAACTACAGGAAATTCATCTCCGTACAAGTGAGAAAGAATTACACATGTCTGTATCTTGTTCAAGAGAACTAATGATGTATTGCCATCTAATAATACAGGTGTTTTGCCAAGAAAGTTTAACAAATTAAAGAAGAAAAAGAAAAATTAATCATACACAATTTAAAGAGAAAGACAGCCTAAGACGATGGAGAGCTTCCTTCTGTCAAAGAGAGCTAAAAAGCGAAAGAAAAAAAAAAAACCAAGTAAAAGGTACAGGACATATAATACGTTAAGTTGGATTTTGTGTGAGGGTAAGAGAGAAAGCATTCATCGAAACCCCACTTTTGTCCACCACAGGCTACATTAATTCTTAAAGACCCTATCTTTTTAAAAGCCATATAAGCGACAAATTCTATACTTATGCTAAGGGTTTTAATTAAAGTATAGAAGATAATGATCTTTTTGCGATTCTAAAGTAGCAACATCTTTAAGGTTTTAAAAGAAGAGATGCTTATCTATCTTTTTCTTAATACTGTTCACAAAATCCTTAAATATATTATATATATTGAACCCATATACCGCAATCTTTTCTTGCTTTCCAAAGATGAGAATGTTGGGTTACGAAAATCAAAGAAAGGAAAGTTATTCTTTTACAAAATGCTTCACACAAGGCATAAAAAGTAGTGCTCTTTTGCTATATCTTAGTGAAGATTTTACTTTTTCCTTCTCATGAAATAAAAAGTTGCTTCAACTTTGCACAATCCTTGTGCTATGGATCATACTTTAGTCAATATATTAACTCAAAAATTCAATCCAATTATACATAATAAGTGCATTATGAAATTTATTTATTTATTACCTTTTTCGAACCGTGCACAAATATTTATTTAGTCATCAACAAAATGAATTCATTCATATCACATTTAGACACACAATGATATTTAAAACAAAGTAGACTGTGTATGAGAGAATTGTTTCCATGCAAGGGATAAAAAGCTAAATAATATAGACCATTAGATTTGATTATAAATGATCGATCAGTACTATAGAATATAAAAGTCATAATATTTTTTTAAAAATCATGTAACTTTTTAAATAATATTTATTCTTAACTAGTGATTATATACTAAAACAAAATTCTCCCCCCTTATGTACAAATGACCTTCTAACCAAATGAGAAACATTTAAAAAATCATCTTAAAGTCTATTTTTCAAATAACTGTCTCAGAAAATGACAAAAAAAATTAAAATATTACAATTTAAATAAAAAATCACGAATATATTGTAATTTTAAAACTATTTATAAATGTATAGCAATCAAACACGTCCTAGGTGGACGTGTTCAATCACGCATAGGGGAGACGTGACTAGGAGCTCAATCACGTTCAGGGTGGACGTGACTCAGGAAGTGGTGACACGTGTCATTTTGAGACACGTGTCATTTTGCGACGATGCGTAGAAACTTCGGAAGGCCATAACTTTTGACTGGGATGTCCGATTGAGGCGAAACCGGTGGCCACACGCTCGAAATTTGACATCAAAATTTTGATGCATGCATGATGGTTTATGGATTTGAGAAGAAGGGTTCATGGGAGTGGTGGTAGTGGGGTTAAACTGCGGTGGAGATGTGGTGGTGGTTTTGTGGGTAATTTTTTTGGGTATATTTATTGACCCAAATTATACTGTAGCTTTTTAAACGATATCGGTTTAAAAAATTAAAAAATGAAAACATTGTGGTCGTAAAAATAATTTCAAAAATTGAACAAAATTATATTGTAAAGTTGGTGATGCATATAAACTTCGAATAATCATAAATTTTGATAGAAATATCCGATGGAGGCGTATTTTATGTCAAAATGCTCGAAATTAAGAGAAGTAATTAGGTAAATAAAGAATATCCTGCAATTCACTAATTGAATAGATAAAAAATTAAAAAATAAGAAATTTTTTTGGACTTCGAAGATTAAATCGCAATTTTGAGGCACTTAGAGGCCTCTTTTGGGAAAATTTTTTGGTCAAGTCCCCTTCAAAATTTTTGGGGACTTGCTAGCGGCTTCTCCTCTCAATTTCGAGCACGTGGCCACCAGTTTCGCCTCAATCAGACATCCCAGTCAAAAGTTATGGCTTCTGAAGTTTCTACGAATCGCGTCGCAAAATGACACGTGTCGCCACCTCCTGAGTCATGTCCACCCTGGACGTGATTGAGCTCCCAGTCACGTCTCCCCTCCGCGTGATTGAACACGTCCACCTGGGACGTGTTTGATTGCTATACATTTGTAAATAGTTTCAAAACTACAATATTTTCATAATTTTTTTATTTAAATTGTAATATTTTAATTTTTTTTTGCCCTTAGAAAATAGATTTTCTAAGACGGTTCTTTTAAAGAATCGTCTTAGAAACATCAATTTTTTTTACATTTTTAAAACAAAAAGTAAATAAATTCTAAGACGGTTTCGTAAAAAATCAATGTAGAAATTGAGATTTTAAGACGGTTTAAAAATCGTATAACATTTTTCACGACGACGAATTCAATGACCGTTGAAAATTGTTGTGGAAAGTTACAAAAAATCGTCTTTGAAAGCAAATTTTTAGTATTGAATTGAATGTTTATGTTTTTTTTGTTGAATATGACTAGCTAGTTATCTTTCAAGATATTTATTTTTTTTAGGACTGGTATTGGTAGCAATGTTTGCACAAATGTAGTCCAACTTCTTCAAGTGGCTTATGACGTTTTTTTGTTATAAAAAATTGTCTTTTTTATTGGTTGCCTGCCTTTTATGATGTTTATTTTGTTTAGACAAATGCATGGTTTAATGTAGTGCCTCTTTATGTTGATTTGAGGGGGAACTGCATGAAGATTAAAGCAATGTGAAGACTTGAAAATGTTTTGACTTTC
Organism: Glycine tomentella; assembly: GCA_007407185.1. Lineage (NCBI taxonomy): Eukaryota > Viridiplantae > Streptophyta > Magnoliopsida > Fabales > Fabaceae > Glycine > Glycine tomentella. Next base: position 1,586,217 of record PYAF01005856.1, read on the forward strand.
AACATGCTTGAAGGCTTGAAGATGAAGATTGTGATTAAATGTAAAAGGAAAGAAAACTTTCTGTTGATCCAAGTTCTTGCATGCATACCATTTATATTCATTCATGCATTATATCACAAAAGGCTTTAAGTAATTGCTTTGGAACTTAAAAAAAAGGCTAAGTGTTTTGGAAAAATAGTCTTAAGCTGGTTTAATCGATTACTACACTAAAAGAATCGATTATGTTGTTCTTCAACTTTCTGGAAAAATATCAAGAACAGTTTAATCGATTACATCATCGGATTAATCGATTATTTCAAACTTAGTACACATGTGATTTGGCTAAGTGACTGGTTTAATCGATTACCATTGAACTGTAATCGATTACTTGCCTATTTTGAAAGAGTGGACACTCTGCCTTAATCGATTACCACTTATTGTAATCGATTATTTAGTTCATTTCATGTTTTGCACATTGTCTGCATCAATCGATTACCACATATTGTAATCGATTACATTTCACAAACATGATTTTTTGCAAAGCCTGTCTTAATCGATTACCAAATATTTTAATCAATTACTCAGTACAAAACTGATTTTCATATCTTCTGGAGTAATCGATTACACATCGGGATAACCGATTAAATGACTCGTTGCTGTAACCCAGAACTTATTATGAACACTTTAATCGATTACGGGAGCGTATGTAATCGATTACACATGCTAAACAATCGATTACAGGAGCGTTTTTAATCGATTATTTCTGTTACAGTTTCTTTTATATAAATAGAACCTGTCTTTGACGAAAAAGTAACTTGAATTTTTGAGATCTGAGCTTTCCTAAAGCTTTCTAAATATTCACAAAGGGTTTCTTCTGGGTTCTAAAGGTCTTGCTTCCATTCAAACTACAATGAGTCACTAGGATTTAGTGAAGCAAGGCAATTCATTTCAAAGTTTAAGGAAAGGCTTGTTCTGCATATTGTTTCTATATTCAACCCGGTATTTTCATCATTATGCATATCATTCTTGGATCATCAGGTGAATTCTTTCCTTATTCTTTGATGGTGTAAAATTCTGATTGAATCTTTGTTTTTAAAGTTCCATTGTAATTGGATTTTTTCTTGCAAGGATAGAGATAGTGTTTCTATAAAGACAGCTGAGTAGTGTTCTCAGTGTGGATTTGGCTTCTAAGGGTCTAATAGGGTTTTAGACTTCTGAACTTTATCTAGGGTTGATAAAAAGAAGCTTGTAATTGCTTGTAAGGATATTATTTGTTATAGTGGAACTCTACTCTAGTGTTGAGTAGAAGAAACTGGATGTAGCCTCATAGTGTTTGAGGTGAACCAGTATAAATCTTATGTGTTCTTATATTTTCTGCATAATTGATTTCTTTCTTTGTGAATTCAGTTGTTACATATAGTTTCTTGAGGCATTACAAGTCTTGGATTGATTTTGAATAAAGATTCTTGATTGGTTTTATGATAAAGATCCAAAGGGCAAAGAAAATCTGATTTTGATTCTTCAGATAATTTTTAAATTACCAAGGCTAACTAATTCACCCCCCCTCTTGGTTAAGTCTGAAGTGTTCCCATATTTTACAATTGGCATCAAGAACTAAGTCTTGTAAGATATTCAAGATCATTTTTTCTCAAAATGAATACTTCACAAATAACCTTCAAGGAAGGTGCATCTCTAAACAGACCTCCTTTGTTTGAGGGGGAGAATTTCAGTTTTTGGAAAAATAGAATGAAAATATTTATTCAATCTAATGATCCAAGAGCATGGAATGCCATAGAAAAGGGTCCTAGGGTGCCCATCAAGATAGTAGATAATAACATGGTTTCCAAAGATTGGAATGAGATGAATGATGATGAGAAAAGAATTGTTCAGTATGATTTTAAAGCAAAGAACATGATAACCTCTGCTCTATCTTCTGATGAATTTTTCAGAACCGTTAGATGCACAAGTGCCAAGGAAATGTGGGAGATGCTTGAAATCACCCATGAAGGGACTGAGGAAGTAAGAAGATCAAGGAAGCATTCCTTGATACATGA
>PYAF01005856.1:1594663-1616612 GCA_007407185.1 Glycine tomentella
GGCTCTTTTAGGGAGTTAAATGACAGATTGGATGATATAGAGGCCACACTCAAGATGGATGATGAATCTGAAGAAATTTAGGCCTTAGTTTTTCATGTTTTAATGTACTCTGTTTTTTATTTCTATGTTAAGCCTTGTTATGTACTCCTCATTTCAAAATTAATGCCATATCATGTTTCAGTTTATGATTAAATCTGCTATGTCTTACATTTTTGTCTTTAAAAAGCCAAATAGGGGGAGAATAATTGAAAATCAATTGAAAAACAGCATGCTCTGCATCATACTCTGTTTGCCTCTGTTTTTCGTGCTATTTTTGAACTGAAATTTCAGATGCATTATTTGAAAAAGTTAGGGGGAGTTAAGTGCTTAAATTGATTGCAATTAACACATATATGTTAGGAATAAATGCTTAGTTAATAACAAATGCTTTTAACACTTGTTTTTTCAAAGGGATTTTAAATTTTTCAGGTGTTAAGCAAGTGCATAAAAATGGTATGAAGCTTCTCCATTTAATCACAAGACCCATTGCTTTTCAATTTCAAATTTGGCATGTTTAAAGACAAAAAAAGGGGGAGATTGTTGATTTAAGGGGGAGCTGCATGAAGATTAAAGCAATGTGAAGACTTGGAAATGTTTTGACTTTCAACATGCTTGAAGGCTTGAAGATGAAGATTGTGATTAAATGTAAAAGGAAAGAAAGCTTTCTGTTGATCCAAGTTCTTGCATGCATACCATTTATATTCATTCATGCATTACATCACAAAAGGCTTTAAGTAATTGCTTTGGAACTTAAAAAAAAGGCTAAGTGTTTTGGAAAAATAGTCTTAAGTTGGTTTAATCGATTACTACACTAAAAGAATTGATTATGTTGTTCTTCAACTTTCTGGAAAAATATCAAGAACAGTTTAATCGATTACATCATCGGATTAATCGATTATTTCAAACTTAGTATACATGTGATTTGGCTGAGTGACTGGTTTAATCGATTACCATTGAAAGAGTGGACATTCTGCCTTAATCGATTACCACTTATTGTAATCGATTATTTAGTTCATTTCATGTTTTGCACATTGTCTGCATTAATCGATTACCACATATTGTAATTGATTACATTTCACAAACATGATTTTTTGCAAAGCCTGTCTTAATCGATTACCACTTATTGTAATCGATTATTTAGTTCATTTCATGTTTTGCACATTGTCTGCATTAATCGATTACCACATATTGTAATTGATTACATTTCACAAACATGATTTTTTGCAAAGCCTGTCTTAATCAATTACCAAATATTTTAATCGATTACTCAGTACAAAATTGATTTTCATATCTTCTGGAGTAATCGATTACACATCGGGATAATCAATTAAATGACTCGTTGCTGTAACCCAGAACTTATTATGAACACTTTAATCGATTACGGGAGCGTATGTAATCGATTACACATGCTAAACAATCGATTATAGGAGCGTTTTTAATCGATTATTTCTGTTACAGTTTCTTTTATATAAATAGAACCTGCCTTTGACGAAAAAGTAACTTGAATTTTTGAGATCTGAGCATTCCTAAAGCTTTCTAAATATTCACAAAGGGTTTCTTCTGGGTTCTAAAGGTCTTGCTTCCATTCAAACTACAATGGGTCACTAGGATTTAGTGAAGCAAGGCAATTCATTTCAAAGTTTAAGGAAAGGCTTGTTCTGTATATTGTTTCTACATTCAACCTGGTATTTTCATCATTATGCATATCATTCTTGGATCATCAGGTGAATTCTTTCCTTATTCTTTGATGATGTAAAATTCTGATTGAATCTTTGTTTTTAAAGTTCCATTGTAATTGGGTTTTTCTTGCAAGGATAGAGATAGTGTTTCTCTAAAGACAGCTGAGTAGTGTTCTCAGTGTGGATTTGGCTTCTAAGGGTCTAATAGCGTTTTAGACTTCTGAACTTTATCTAGGGTTGATAAAGAGAAGCTTGTAATTGCTTGTAAGGATATTATTTGTTATAGTGGAACTCTACTCTAGTGTTGAGTAGAAGAAACTGGATGTAGCCTCATAGTGTTTGAGGTGAACCAGTATAAATCTTGTGTGTTCTTATATTTTCTGCATAATTGATTTCTTTCTGTAACACCCTGTAGGCCTCCGGTGCGTTATCATTAATAATATCAGTTTATCGCTTAATACATCAATTTAAAACTCAGCGGAAGCACATAATCGCTTTTCTTGATTCATTATGTATGGAATAAAAATACATCACAAACAACACACATAAAAGGAACATATTTCACACCTCTACTGATCCAGTCCATCATACATATACATAGGCAGACAACCAAATTATATAACAAATATACTCAGGAGGAAATCTCATATCATATCATCATTGTTCTGTACATAGCCATATACATCAGTATCTTCACCACACCGTGGTGATACAAATCATATTAGCCCTTACCGAGGGTTTACAGAACTATACAACCCTTATCAAGGGTACAAAGCATAAACAAAACAAAACTGAGCCTTCAAGCTCCATCTGCTGCTCTCAGCCAAGCAGAAATGTCTCTACTCGGGCCTCCTGCCCTGAGACTGCTCTCTTCTGCCTGAAGAGTCACCTGAAATCATAAATCCCCACACCGGATAAGATACATATCTCAGTAAGCTCAGGGTCCTAGGGAAATCATCCCCACCCTGGCCCACAATTCACAATACAAACATCAGACAAGCACACACATCAAATCTGGCCCAATGGCCTCACCCTCTGACCCTCATACACATGAGCAGTTATCTGCTCCACACCCATGGCAGAGAACCCTCAATGCCTTGGCAGAGAACCCTCAATGCCCTGGCAGAGAACCCTCAATGCCGTTCCACATGGCAGAGAACTCTCAATGCCCTCAATACATGGTAGAGAACCCTCAATGCCTTTCACAGTTCATAGCATAATCAGGCACAAATGCACACATAGTAATATAAGTATGCGACAATCAGTGCATGCATTATGAATATGACCACCACTCCCCCGGAGTGTGGTGTGCAACCAAGTGGGAAATCATTTCCCAGAGACTCAGAACTTACCTGACAAAGTATCACTCTGCAGTTCTTTCCCTGGTCTGTGGCTCCCGCCACCAACAGTCTCAATATCACGCCCTAATCAAGGCATATACTTATATCAAAACCAATCCACAGGCATTCAAACACAGAACATATCATATACATAATTCTCCTATCCTAGGGTTCAACCATTTCAGCCCAGCACACACTAGGCCATCATAATCCTTTACAAGGTCTCTCAAGGCTGCATACCAAGCATCTGAGTCATCCCAGACTCAATGCACAGCCTATACATATAAGCTCTTGCCAACATTAGCCCATAATTCAAAAATAGCTTGAACGGTCTATGCCTCCCTCAAGGCACCGTTCCTCTAGCCTCTCAGGCTCAATACAATCATAATCAAGACTCTTGCATGTCCCGTTACCAACAAGTGACTCATCACATAGCCACACATGCATAACACAGAGCCAAGATTCAAAGTTCACCAAAAAAAAATTTGAAAGCCAATCCTTCATCAGTAAACCGTTCTAAACAAGTTTCTCTACAGGACCCTGGGCTAATTCTAACCCCAGCTCATATGGGTCACTATTCACAGAAAACCCCAAATCCCAAATTAACAGAGGAAACTTGAGTTTCTTACCTCAGTGGCGACTAGAAAGGCTGAAGGACAGCTCCTTTAAGCTCTAGAGTCCGTGCTGTGCCTTGATTCCTCGCCAAACTCAAGTTTCAGAGATTTCCCTTGAGAAAGGGATTCTCACACAAAAAGGGTTTTTCAAGAGAAAGGATGAAGGATTAAAGCTCTCAAGATGTTTCTCTCTAGATTAAAGGTCATAGGGAGGTGTCTAGGTCAAGAAAATAGGTCCTAGGAAGCTTGGACAAGCAAAAATGGAGGTCTAGACGAAGGAGGAAGAAGAAAGGAAGAGAAATGCTGAGATTTTCGTATTTTTGGCCTTTTATAGGCCTTTGACGTGCCTCCCATGCTACCAGCGTGGAATTCCAGGGAAAAACAACTTTCTGGAACACTTTCCACGCTACTGGCGTGGTTTTCCAGTGGAAATTAGCTTTCTAGAGCACTTCTCACGCTACTGACGTGGCTCCCACGCTACTGGCTTGGGATTTTTTTTTTGTAAACCTTGTTTATTATACTTTCTTTGTGAATTCAGTTGTTACATATAGTTTCTTGAGGCATTACAAGTCTTGGATTGATTTTGAATAAAGATTCTTGATTGGTTTTATGATAAAGATCCAAAGGGCAAAGAAACTCTGATTTGATTCTTCAGATAATTTTTAAATTACCAAAGCTAACCAATTCATCCCCCCTCTTGGTTAAGTGTGAAGTGTTCCCATATTTTACACTTTAAAGCTATTTATATATGATATTGTTGTGCACCTCTTTTTTTTTTTTTTTTTTTTTATCTACATGTATTAGTATGAATTTGCTATGTACTGTTTCAATAAGAAGACACAAAAAATGTGTTGATCAAGACAGTCATGGACTATTTTAAAGGTTTAAATTGATCCTTTAAGTTTTTAAAAAGGTTCAAATTGATACTTTAATTCAAGCTTTTAAAATGGTTCAAATCAATCCTTACGAAATCCACTTATCTCATAAACAACACCAAACCCCATAGAATAATAGTCTACTTTTCCTTCAACAAAATCCATTAATCAAGTACATTTCAATTGCCTATTTCTCCTTCAAATACATGTGAAATGAAGACATTTGAAGTTTGGATACTAACGTTAATGGACTACATTAATAGTCTACCCTCTACAAATGGGCAAATTTGAAAATGTCAACATTAAAACTATAATAATCCCTAACATTACACAACAAATAACAATTATCCTCTTCAACTATTTCCTGCTGCTCAAAGAATTATGCATATTCAATATCCTCCCTCTTTCTCTCAGAAAAACAATGTCCTTTTCATCAACAATCTCCTCATGATACTTATCAAAAAAGCCATAACCACTATCTACAACCCCTTTCTAACATGAAAAATTAATCATTGATCATATTGGATCCCTCATCATATTTTCAAATTTTTTTTTATAAAAATAACAACTAACCTTGAAATGTTTGCAGCCTGAGAACCTCCTCCTATAAGGTTGTCTCTTGTTCTAGCGGTTCTCAAAATCCCTTTATGTCCACATTCACATGTAGGTACCTAACAGTTTGTGCCACTGGTGGACATGCCTTGCGAACCTGTGCCTCTGGAAGAGCTTGACTGACACCTGCATCCAGACGTGCTTGATTCCATATCTGTTAAAAGGAAATTGATGTTATAATTTCAAAAATTGGGGAAGAACATAGAGGAGCCAAGAACCCTAAGTTTTCCATTTGGGGAACAACAATCTCCTTTTATACAAACAAACACCAACGGTAACATCCCAAACAAGCTCCAACAATTAGTAGTTTTCAATAAATAATTAAATAAAAATGTCAAGTTGAAAAAAAAATTACACGACAACCCACAATGTGTACATTTAATGGCTTCTCTTATGGTAGTCACGATGCAATAATGGTAAGGACTAAATTGGATTGTTTTAAATAAATAAATTATCAAAATGAACATTTTAAAAGATAAAAGATCAATTTGAACAAAATAATAAGATAAAAAGATTAAATAGCTCATTTAATCTATATGAATTATTTGATTACCTTCTTATAATATTCTTTTGTGAAAAAATTTACACAAACATGGTAAAACTGTGAATATAAATGGTTTCTACCTTGACACCTTGGTCCTAAACCAATTATGTAGTAGTAGTTCTAGTTAGACTTTTTAATATAAATTTATAAAAGAAGAAATGAAATAAATAAGAAAATAAAAGGAATCAATTATTTTATAAATTAAAAAGTTTCCATATGTATCCTATTGTTTTTATAAATTATTTCTTTTTTATCTGCGGGAATGAAATACAGTATCAGAAGATTTACAACACTCATGCATCATACTCAACCAACTGAGCTAGACTCCCTTAGTATAAATTATCTCATCTAAATTGTTGTAAATTGATGTATATTAATTAATTTTAACTTATAATAGAAATTAAATTTATTTTACTTTTTCTATAATTTTTTTAACAATTTATTCAAAGTCATTTTTATATGTTGATTTCATCTATAATTGCTTTCTCGTTTTATATAGATCGCAAATATTCTTTTTACTAAAAACAATTTTATATAAGTTAAGAATCACTACTAGAAAATAGATTTTTTAACATCGATTATTTTGGATTTTTAACGTCGGTTATGAACTGATGTTGAAACTACTGACAATAAAAATATCAACTTTAACATCGGTTATCAAAATCGATGTTGAATAGTAAAAGATATACAAAAGAAATGCAAAAACAACATCGATTTTGACAAAAATCGATGTTGTAATACAGCTTAGAACATCACTTTACAACATCAATTTTTACGAAAATCAATGTTGTATAGTAAAAGATATACAAAAGAAATGCAAAAACAACATCGATTTTGACAAAAATCGATGCTGTAATACAGCTTAGAACATCAATATTGGTCAAAACTGATGTTGTAAGGTGCATAACAACATCGATTATGACAAAATCAATTCAGGCAATACAAAATATTATATTCAAATTATTATTGAATAATTACTATCAAATAAAAGAAATAATTAAAGTAATGAAACAATAATCTCAATACATAAAATCATCTATAACTTAAGTTAATTAAACATAACTCTATAATTATAAAATTCCTTGGAATTGATATATATTTTCAATGAAGTACTTATTTCCCAGGACATTCAAATAATTTATTGTATTTAAGAGTGTATTTCCAATCATTGTTTTATAATAAGACTTTATTGACCTTGCTACAATTATAATGTTATCCCTATAATCAAATTAATTGTTCAACTTTGGCAAAGAAAATACTTGTAAGTTGAATGCTATAGTGCTCTTGAACTTAATTCCCCCATCATCTTCGCCGACTTTTATCCATTTCCTATTTATTCAGTCTTGCTTTTGTCTCTCTTAGTCTAGCCTTGTATTATTTCTTCCACCCCTCAAAGCTATATTTGAGTTCCCAAAGTTCTTCAATGGAATTTGTGTTAGCAGATTGACCCATTTTAACCTCAACCAGAGCTCTGGCATCATCTTCAAAGGTATGTCAGCTTTACTCAAATTCCTTCATCAAGTTGTTGACTAAAGTCAAAGTACTGTTGGCATCTCTCCCTGTTCCAGCTTCAGTAAGACTACTAGAATACTTCAAAGGTGTGCTTGCACCAGGTGTTCGAGAACCTTAGGATTAATTGATAATATTAGTTGATTATTTGGGAAAGATTCCTGTGAAATGAAAGATTTCATTGACTCCTAAGTACGTCATGTTGAGTAGGGAGATCCTACAGAAGTAGAATCTTTTGAATCATAGCCGAAAGACGACACAACATCACGCCTTGCAATTTGACAGCTGGCATTCTCAGAAGCAAGGCTCTTTCTAGCAACAACAAGGCTCACCTGCGTTGAAATTGCAATAAGAAACTTCAATATAATTTTAAGCTATATTTGAAACCATTTATGCATGGGACCTTTTAATAAATATGGTTGGAACAAACTCATTAAAAAATAGAAAATCACCACAATTAACAAATTACTTTCTAGGTATAAGTCTGTTCTTATCAGCAATCAACAAAGTAGCACATTATAAGAGTTTCTGCTAATTCATCTTTAAGACTGACACATGCGACTAAGTGTGGGTGTTTGGTTATGGAGGGGTTGAGGAATACTATACATTTGTTCAAGGAGGCCAAAGCAAAATCAGCTAGTCGAAAGTTCAGTTTGATAAGATAAACCAACTTTTTCTATTACAATAATATTCATGAGTATGAGGATTTTTATGAGTTGAAGGCATACTTGCAAAGATGCCATCTGTTTTTGCAACATATCCTCCATTGATTTCATCCTTTTATCATATTCAATCCACCTTCTCTCAAATTGTTTTAATTGTTCCTTCAATTTGGCATTTTCCTCTTACTTGACAATTGACTACTAAAAGATGACACAAACAGTTTGAGATGTTGATCTCGACTGAGGAAGAACTTTGATTACTACCAATTAAATCACAATACTTGTGCAAAAAATATGATTTGTACTTAATAAATGAACAACTACCTGCATTACTCAAATTTAATTCATTTAATATGAAAAGTTCCAAAAAAAATTAAATCTGTCTTGCTGTTTTAATTGGTATATCATTTTATACACTTTCTGTGCAACCAAATATATATATCATTTATTCTTGAGAATTAAGAAAAGAAAAATCAATTGTCATACCAAACACGGATATAAATTCTCAAATACTTAAATATTCAACATGCCTAGAAATCTTAGTGTTTCCCCATAGTCCAAATCAAACACCTTTAAAGCCCTAGTCTCATTAATAGTATTAAAAGATGGGTTTGAAATGAACTGAAAATTATATGATATCAGATTTGAAATGCCAAATTGAAATAATTTTTAGTTGGATAGAAGAAATAAAAACCAAAATGTACCATTACCTGTATAAAACAACAGAAAAAGAAACAAATCATTTAGTTATTTGAAAATTTTGAGAAAACATGAATCGTAAAGTACCTTTACTTCAGCATCTTCACACGTGACCTTTGGCTAGGTCTTGCATTTTCAGGAGATTTCTTTGACTTATTCAAGCTACTAGCATGCCTTCAAACTAGCTAGCCACGAATTACTACATAGAACAGAAGTGAATAACAAGCAAACCATATGCTGCACTACACATATTTAGCACTTTCTCAATATTTACCATGGAAGATAGAGTTCACTTTCTCAATATTTAGCACCACTACACATATTTAGGCTTAAACTCAAACATTATTAGTTAAGCTGCAACAACTTCATAACAGTTGATACATGTGTCTAGGAACACATGGACCATTTAAGGAATCAAAACTCTAATTAGGCCAATTTTTTCATTCTTACCATTTATTTACATTTTACAAGATTAGAACAATATGTAAAAGGAACCAAGCTCATTGCTACTTGGAGGAGGAGTAATTTAACATTGATTTTTCTTGTAACCAATGTTAAATTGGCGATGTTAAATATATATTTTGAGTAATGAATGACTTATGAACAATAAAACTCTCGATCTCTAAAGATTAATGCATTTACATATCTGAATCCCAACTCAAAACTTCTTGTTAAACTAAGCTAATATTATAACAATTGATCCAAGGGTTCCATGGTTTAGCGTTGCTTTTATAATTAATTAAATGGAAAACTATCTAATGAAATCTTACTCGGTTAACTTTTTGAGGCAAGATCCCTCATATTGTGCCTTTTCTTAGCATACACTTATTTGATTCATTCGAAGAAACAACAACCAGTAGGCTGTAGGCCTCACACGCATTTATATATAATGATGGAAGAAGCAATACACATGTGTTATTAACGTTTAATGGCATAAATAGTTATAATGTTGCCAACAATCATGAAAGAATTATTGTTTTTTGCAAGGCTAATAATGCGTATAATGATGGAAGAAGCAATACACATGTGTCATTAACATTTAATGGCATAAATAGTTATAATGTGGCCAACAATCTTGAAATGATAATTACTAACCACAGTAGAAGTCCTAGACATATCTTACTTCTCGAATGAATCACAATAGTAAAATAAAATTTATGTTATGTATCTCATGCTAAAAAACCATGATTAAGAAAAGGAAACAAAGGATAAAATATTACGGAATGACAACATCGCATGTATAGGCTTGCACCACTACTATCAATGTCATACATCTCCTGATAACGTCAATACATCACACTAGGTAGCTTAATTAAGCATGCTTAGTGAGTAAGCTTATGTTTAGATTTTGTTGTGTTGTGTAAGAGTTTTATTATTTAGTAGTTTTGATAGTGACCGTCGAATCACTACAAAACAAATAAAACTAAGATAATTTTGTAGTACAGGATTAACCTAAGTTGACTAAGAGATATAATCCAATTTGGTTATTGACTTAATCCACCTATAAATAGTAGGGAGATTTTATTAAACAGTTTGCAGACAGTGAACGAAAATTGCAGAAACACAAACAAGAATTGAAGAAAAATGTAGAAACTAACAGAATTGATAAAAGATGTTGTAAAATAGATTCAAGAATATCAATCCAATTTACCAAACCAAGCAATGAAAATTATCATAGTTCTCATATAATTATCATATTATGAAGGTTCATTCAATATCATTAGAAGCAGTTTAATAGAATTAACTCCTAAATCAATTAAAATCACAAACTGGATTGAAATATCATCCAAACAATCTATGATTAAAATTCAAAATTAGGAAATAAATCTATAACCTAATTTGTTTTCAATCCTAAACATATTCGTAATCATGAAAATCGTAAAGAGGATTGAAGAAGAAGATGAACATTCACACAGAAATTAGAATATCAAACCAGAACACAAATTCACCTTACTTGGACTGGATCCTTGGATTGATTGATTGTTTAGCCTTCCATGATCATCATCAGTGGAAGAATCAAGAAATTTGTGTGATAAAAATAGTAGAACAGAGATTAAAGGAAGAAGAAAAATAAAGAACAATGAAGAACAATTGAGATAAAAAGAGAGAAAAATTTTAATTCTGAAAACTTGTACAAGAAGTTAGAAATTATGTTTTTGTATCTATGTCTCTCTATGTGTGTCCTCAAATAACTCCTAGCTACACTAATATATAGTTATTGAATAAAATTAATGGATGGCCTTTGATTAGGCCCATCTAAATTAATTAGTTATGCTAATTACATCAATTAAAATCCAAACTCGCAGCCCAAAATTCAAGCGCAGAGGTTCTGATTTCCAAGCTTATTTTAACCCTTAAAACGGCAGAATTGGTCCACGCTTATCTCTGACAGAGTTGTAGATTTTTTTCTTAGCTTTCCAAGGAATACGCATATGCTCCATTTGGAGTTTTTTAGAATCCTATAAGCACAAGAAAGATAGGTCAAGTAAGCACAAAATCTGAAAATAAGCAACAATTATCAATTAAGCTCAATTATTTTCCTAAGACGAAAACTAAGTTAAAATGAGAAAAAAGAATCCAAGAGAAGTCAAATAAACTAATAAGAATAGAAAAATACTATACTAAAAACACTCAATCAAGTACATATATAAAAAGGGTTTAACTGTACTTGAGGTCTCAACTATGGTGTGATTTTAATTTTATAAGTTTCAATTGTGTTATCAATTAATTGGATCTACTAACTTTCATTTTACTTACAATTAGAGCAACTCCAATTAGGATTTCTTCCATGGTTCCTTCACTTGAAGAAACCGTTTCGTGAAGAAACTCTGCATTGGAGCCTGCCTCTGTGGCGGAACGGTTACTTGAATAAAAAGAAGCGAATTCTATATAAGAAACCCGTTCTTAACAATAAAATATTATTATGTAGGATCAACTACCCCATATAAAAGGAGGAAAAATAACGTGAAGAAACTTAATCCTAGAATGGAATAAAAAAAATTAAGAACCAACAAAAGCATAGAACATAACCTAGCATGACGGAGGGGCCGTGACGGTGGTTGCACGAGTGAACGGTCACGATGGTGGTGACACGAGGAAGGGGCCACGACGGTGGTCACACGAGGGACGGGTCTCGATGGTGTGGTGTGTTGCGATGGATGATTGAGAAACAAAGAAGAGGAAGTGATTTAGGTGAAGAAGAAGACAGAAGGTTCCAGAAAAGGTGTGGAGAAGAGAGAAAGAAACACGTTGGAGAAGGAGAAAGAAGCACGCGTGGAGAAGTGGAGAAGACAGAAAGAAGGCACGCGTGGAAGAAGCGGGCAAGATATGTTGGAAAAAAATGGAACGTTCTGGAGAAAAGAGAGTGGGCTACGAGCTTGTGGCATAAGATATTTTGGAATAAAAAAATAGAAAGCAAATGCACGAGAGAGAGAGAGAGAGGAGAGCAAAAGGAACGTTAAAATATTACTGTTGCACATTCATTGAACCATTGTGAGACATAAAATTTGTTACCATTATATGTTGTTCCTTATAAATTTGGATCAATTTCATAAAGTTTTGCACAAAAATCCACACTTCTAATTTTTTTTGTTCCAATCAAGCCTCAATCTATTTGATTTTCTCTGAAATGGATCTCAATCGATATAATTATCGAAGTGTTTACAATTATTTGCAAAATCAATCACCCCTTACCAGTTAAAATTCTCAAAATTCACCACAGTATGTAAAGTATCCACCACCACCACCTCATACCGATGAAAATTCTCAAAATCCACTACAGTATGTTATATATCCACCACCACCTCATACTAGTGAAAATTCTCAATATCCATCACAGTATGTTATGTATCCACCGCCCTTACACATGTGATATATGCATCCTTCATCCAATGTAGAGCCACCTACCAGTGGTAGTTCTCAAAATCCTCAATTTTGTAGTCAACCATCACTCCCACCAACCCAAATGTTATAGGCCTTCTTTATCCAATATTTCACCCTCTATCAATGAAGTTGAATCACCAATCGGTGTACACAATATTCAACTAGATGAGGGAGAACACAATTGTAGTGGAACAAAATGCATACAACATTCTCAGTGACAGAAGATGTGATTCTCCTTCGGTCATGGCTCAATGTGTCAAAGGATTCAATTATAGGAGCAGACCAAACATAAAAACAATATTGGACAAGGATAAAAAAATGTGTACAACAATGATGATGTGCGTCTAAGCGAGCAATTTTGTGAAAGAAGTTGGATTCAATTGAAATCTCGATGAAACAGGATCCACCCTATAGTTCAAAAGTTTAACGGGTGCTATAAACAAGCTGATAAACATAGGAGAAGCAGAAGTTCATAGAAGGATATTATGACTGATGCTTATATGATTTATTTATAGGATACTAGTAAAAAATTTGAGGTTGAGCATGCTTGGTTGTTGTTGAAGGATCAATCAAAATTTGATGCAAAATTTATGTCAAAGTGTTCAAAAAGAACAAAGGCTTCTACTGATGGAAATTACTTGTCATCTTCTAACCCGGAGACATTCATTGAAGTCGAAGAATATGATACGCCATCGCCAATGTGTCGCCCAATTAGACAAAAAATAGCAAAAAGAAAGAACAAAGGAAAAGAAGTATCTAACACTCTCAATTTATCTGGCATAGAAAGTGTAATGAAGGACAAGAATGCAAACACATAAAAACTTATTCAGTTAAAGGAGACACAAGAAAGGGGTATGCAAGAACCGAAAAGGCGTATGAAGTATGAAATTCTCATGAAGGATACATCTTATGTTTGAATGTTATGCTAATGTTGTGTTTGATATTTAATTTTAACAATGTAGGTCATTGTTGTATCTTAAATTCAGAATTTTACGTTGTAAAACTAGTTGTTGAAAAACTAGCCGTTGAAAAATTAACCATTGAAAAACTGGCCGTTGGAAAATATTTGTTATAAAACTAGCCGTTATAAAATTAGTTGTTATTATTTTCGACAACGTTTCGGAAATGAAAATAACAATAATTAATTTTATGTAATATTTATTATTTTCCATCTTTATGTTTTTTATTTCAACGTCATTGTATTTAATTATCTATTATTATGTAAAAATTTATTTTTTTATTGTTACGCATTTCGTTTTAATGTTATGTCATTTTATTATTTTTAATTGATATTTAATATTTTCTTCAATTTTTCATATTTATTATTTGTATTCATAAAAACTGAAAAAATGATAAGTTGTAATCAAAAAATATAAATGTGTGGATTATTTGAAGTTTCTTACGATTTCTTGCGTTGGAATAAAATTTTGTACGATTTTCTTATGAGTCACATGACATGTGGGAATCACAAAAAATTAATTAAGAAACCAGGAAAGAACTTCCCATTGAAGACGCTCTTAGCTTCTTTGTCAATTTCAATGCATGTTGATATGACAACCGAAATATTATTTAACAAAAATGTTGACACATTAGTATAATTGGATTCAAATCTCACTTTCAACACTCTCAATTTTTTTTCTCATTTTCACATGTCATATATATGCACATCATGTCAAGATATCAATGATACATTAATATTCATATAAGATAATACATCCACTGTCATGTCAGCTTGTGAGTATCTTGTTAGTCACTACATCAATCACTAATATTATATTAGCAAATTTTGATAAATGTTTAATAAAAGATTGACAACAGGATTTAATTGTAAATGAAAATAAAGTTGAGAAATGCATTTGACACAATTGATTTTTAAGAGATTAAAATTGTACGTTGAAACCAAATGTGCAATTAAAATAATATGTATTGTAGATATATATACTTTTTTTATTGGTTACGTGAAAAAGAAGAAAAAAATTAAAGTTGTGTGTCTCACAAATATCACAAAAAATACGTTCAAGTATCCTCTCTTCTATTTTTTCATACCAAACTTGTGTAGTTTACCATTTGTAAAATGAGTAACAATAAGTACATACTTAAAGTACTATTTCAAAAATGTGACACTAGCTACAATTAGATTTTTTTGGCAGAAACTGTAGCCCGGTATTATTGAGGTAATCCTAATCAAGTTGGGTTAAATCACTATGCACAACGAAGTTGTTGTTTCAAATATTTTAACATAATTATGTAAGTAGAATTCAAATTTGAGACCTCTGTTTAAACTGAAATAACCCAACATCAGTTGATCTACATGTTCAATAGTATAGCTATATAATTAGATGACATTGATATTTAATGCTAACAATTGATCAAAGCTAAACTCGTAATGTTATAGGATGTGTACATGCGGCCGGGAAGAGATGATATGCTCAATTGCAAGTAGAATTGCTACAATGTGGATATGATTCCAAGGGATCAAGTTTCAATAACTTTGTGCCATTTAAATAAAAACTTTTGTACTTCATGTATGCTTTCAGAGATTTGAAATTACATAGAAATGGAGGGGGCAAAATATAAATTGATGGAAAGTCTCAAATTCCTGTAACAGAGAAAGTTGGATATACTTGGTAATAATATACACATCTAGTTACACAATAAAATTAAAGGGCACGCGCAATTTTTTTCATCCCTAGCTAGCCCTAGCAAATGCCTGAGAATACAAAGACATGATGAATAAAGAGAATTAAAAGAAGCCTAAACTAAACAAGGAAGAAAAAAATTGGCTGTTCTTGAATCTTGAAATTCTTCTCGTCATTACAATTCCTCAAAGTTGAAGATAACTTTTCCGTCTACCGATTCAAGAAGCCCAATTTGATCCACTGACCTATCCTCAACATTGTTTTCATCATCAATGGAAATATTCAAATCCAAAGAAACAAAAGGGCTTGTCTCCTCCAAAGTGGCATTATTAATGTCGCCATTCATTTCTTCCTCGGTTGACGATTTTTGTTTGAGCGAGGGAGAATAAGCCCTTGACCTAGAACTGAAACTTTCACAGCTTAGAATGATAATAGCATCACAAAGTGCAACCTCTTCACCATTTGAATCCACCACTCTTCCCCTCTCAATGGCCCTTTTGAAACCAAGTTGAGAACAATAATCTGCTTGCTCTATATCTTCAACAAGAAACACTCTATGAGGGTTAGAAGCCATTGCTTCGACGAACCTTTCA
This sequence comes from Glycine tomentella, assembly GCA_007407185.1. Taxonomy (NCBI): domain Eukaryota; kingdom Viridiplantae; phylum Streptophyta; class Magnoliopsida; order Fabales; family Fabaceae; genus Glycine; species Glycine tomentella. Next base: position 1,610,351 of record PYAF01005856.1, read on the forward strand.
ATGTAACTGCAACTTGTTTCTTCTCTTGATCTTTTGTTCCTGCTATAATCCTCAGCAGAATCTGCTCTTGTTGAAGCAAAAGTGCTAAGTGCAATCGAAACGACGTGGTTTTGGGACCCGAAAACAAGCCGAGCCAATTCTCTTGCTATTTTCTCCTTGGCTTCAACATCAACACCTTGGAAGAACAACCACGTTTCTTCTTTCACTTCTTCACTGTTTATCATCACTTTCCCTTTTCTTCTCACCATGCCAGAACGGCATTGCAAAAGGGTGCTCGCAATTTCGGGTATTATGTCTTTCTGCCACGGCACTTTTTTCTCCAAAGCATTGCATAGCGTTGTAAGATTCTCCGAGTTTAACTCTTTGAACTTGCTCACGTGCTCCACTTCCATGATGTCACTGGAAGAAGTGGAATTAGGGTTAGAACTTGGATTTTGTGATGAGAATGGTTGCTTATTGTTCTCTGGAATGACCACTCTCAAAGTGGGTTCGTTGGTGGTGTTGTTGGAACCATTGTTGGAGATCCAGAAATGGTGGTTGTTTAATGAATTTTTGGGTGGTTCAGCCACGTGCCACTCGTGATGGGTTTGGTGCAAATTAGGATGTTGTTGTTCGTATGAGAAGTTTGAGGTTGATGAAGAAGGTGACACCGAGGATAATGTGATGGTTTTGTCGGAAGGATAAGGTTGCTTTTGGATTGAACTACACATAGATTTCCACTTTTTGCAAAGCTCTCCCACTGAGACACAGTTCTGTTGGAATATACGGGAAAAAAAAGTTAGTTTTTATCTTATACAGTTATACTGTAACTATTATACACTACATACAAATACAATAGTAAAATATCGTGGGTGATGACATATAACATAAGGATCACATGTCCTACTATATATCTTATCCTTTTTGCTACATACAAATATAGTACAAAAATGTTTGATAGACACTTAATTGTATTATCCAACACATAAAAAGAAGAGAAAAATTAAAAAGAAAAAAAGAAAAATACAGATATTATAAAATTTATAATTTGATATAAAGAAATAAGAGATATTGATTAAGTGTTTAAAATAAAAAATAATTTGTGTAATTTTTTTTAATAATGAGTTTGAGCACATAAAAAAAAGGGAGAGAGAATTTCTCAGTAATAGTAACAGTGTCAAAATCCTTAAATTTTGTAGCCTACCTAAGAATTTCTCTAATTTTAATGCAAACATGAGATGATAACACACAGAATAAAATATAACAAGAATGAAATCCAACATGTTCCTATCAACGTGTCTGATTGTGATAGTAATAATAAAGACCTGATCATTATAGTTGATTCCTTTATTCTCATTTTTGTACTGTTGGAGCCATGCAGGAAGGGTTGAACTTGAGGAGTCACTATTACAAGTACTACTGCTTTGCAAGCTTCGAACTTCGGTGATGGTCTCATTCTTTGTGGAAGGTTCCGCGAAGCAAGCTTGTTGTTTGTGATCATCCCCCACTCCTTCAAGTAAGAGCCAGCTAGTTCTGTTGTCAGCTTTCTCGTTTGTGGGCTGGTCTTGTAGACCACTGTGGAAAAAGAGAATGATGATGATGATGATGATAAATATATGATAAGAATTATCAATAAATGGCTACATTTATTTCAGGTCATGTTCCACTTTGAAAGTTATATTCAGAGAATAGTAACAAAAAATATGGAAAAGGGGGAGTCCAAAAGAGAAACTGATTGTCAATTTTAATTGAAGGGAAAAAATAGAAAAATCTCTTTCCTTTGTTAGTTCTAATCAACGAAGGAAAGTCACACTATAATGACTGACGTGTTTTGCTCGTTTCAGTGCTTACACTTTTAACCAAAGTTCTTTTGCCATTGTTGGTTTTTTTCTTCTTATATACAGTAACCATTTGAGAAAACAAGTGAGAAAGAAGAAAAAATTTAAAAGAAAAAATATCAGTTTTTTCCCTATTTTGTTTAATTAGCATGTATTTCTTCCAATCTAACGTTTCTTTTCAAGTTTCAATCTTTAAAAAGCAAAAGCCAATTCCATTTTTCCCTTTTTTCAACTAATCAACCATTCATCCAAGAAAGAAAGAACAGTTTGGGAAATGGGATAGAGTAGATTGAATCAAAGCCACACAATAATTAACAACTTGTTTGAAACCATTGAGAATTAAGAAATCATGTCTGAAAAGACGAAAGTTATAACTATTAATTTCTGGGTAAACGTGAAAAATTATATATTTATATATATCTGAAACGAACCAAACACGCTGTAATTATATCCAACTTTACCAAAACTGATTTACCTGTCAGTGATGAGACTCAAGCGCAAGCTTCCAGCAGGAATAGTGATAGGATGAAGACCCCAAAGAGTCTCCAACGATGGCTGGCCATTTTTGCATTTCATGTAAGCTTGAAAAGTGGCAACACCCATAACCCAAAACCTTCCACCATTCTCTTCAATCCCATTCACAAGCTTCCCAATCTCCACAACCAGGTGATCCACAGGACAATAACACCCTCTCCCTTGTGATCCACTAGCCCTAAAGTCAAACACCCACTTGAGATCCCCCAAATACAAAACACACCCTTTGCTATGTTCACTTGCCTTCACAAGTTCCCTAAGCTCCTCCACCTTTTGTTCCACCTCCACTCTTGAAACATTCCCAAAAGAAGAAAGAGAAAGAGAGATAAACTTGATACCCCTGAGAGTACACTCATCACCAACATCCCCTTTATTAATCTTGTGCATCACTCCACTAACTACACCTTCAAGGCTAGTAACACACTCTCCCACAATCACAACACTTCTCTTTCTCTCACACCCCAAATTTTCAATAACACTAGCAACATCCTCAACCCTAATAGGATCCAACACCAACCCTTTCTCTCCACTACCACTGTTGTTTTCCTTTGCCTTATTACTAGTGTTGTTATTGTCATTACCACTACCATTATTCTGAGAGCATATTTCCAAAGAAACCGCTTGTTCAACGTTGCTTTTAACTTGTGTGCTATTGAAATCAGCTTCTCTCATGACTCGGCTAACACTAGGGTCATCCAAGATCGAAATAATGAGTTGCTCGAGTTCAATTTTCACTGCCAAGAGAGGCTGTTGCTGATTCTCAACGGATCCACGTCGTTGGTGTGCTTGAGCGCGTTTGAAAGCTGCAACAAGGGCGTTTGAGATGGAGGGGCAAGCTTGAGAGTGGTGGTGGTGAGAGCCTTGCAACATGGGACTCGAAGAAGTCGAAGCCGGTAAGCGATTTAGGGCAACGTTGAAGCAAAGCTCCAAGGCTTTGCACTGGAGAGGGTGGGAGTGGGATTGGAGACAAGCTGTTCTCAGAAGCCCGTTGGTGATGGAAAGCATGGTGTTCGCCACGTGGAGGGGCGTCACCTGCGCGTGGCCGCGACGCTTCGCGAGCGATACTGCTTGCTTCACTATGCTCGCGGCCTCTGGGGTTAGGCCCTGTTGCACGGCGTAGCTTCCTGTTCTCATCTCTGGGCAAATATATATGCTATTACAAAAACAATGAAAAGAAGGTGGAAAATAAGTAGTCGGAAAAGGTTTTAAATTGTAGTCGTGGTTGCAATTTTGTTGCAATTTTTTATGTTGCAAACAAATGCGACTGATGCAGTCAGTTGTGATTGCAAAGACTTCAAAGACCTTGACGTTGCAACTAAAGTCAATTTTTAAAACCTTGATGTTGAATTTGATCAAGGTGATGATGGTGGTTTTAATTTGTAGGGTAGGATGAGGAACTAGGGTAAGGAGCTAAGTTTTGAGGGATATGATGTATAGCTAGCTAATGTGATGATAATATAAATTGAAGAGTGATTTGGTAATTTGGTCCATGGGGCTAGCTAGTTTGTGTTTGTGTGTGGAAAATGAGAGAGTGGTGGTTTGGTCGTCTAAGAGAAAGATTAAGAGAAAGAGAGGGAGGGATGAAAAAACGAGAAAGGGAGGGGACGAGGAAGAGGAGGGTATGGAATTTATGGGGGGTGGGCTGTGCTTTTCTTGTGGGTGAGGTAAATTTGGGGTCCAAAGTCCATTTTGTTGTAGAAAGTGGATTGCATGTGCTGACAAGCAGGACTAATGCACCAGTATCAAAGGCAATTCATCTTTGCTCTGTCTCTCTCTCTGTCTCTCTCTCTCTCTCTCTCTCTCTCATGCACATAAGCATAAACATACACAAGAAAAAAAGTTTCGGTATTTGTAAGTGGTGGCACTTTAATTTCTCTTTTATGCATAATGTTAACTGTATTAACAATATTTTCTTCTTTTTAGATTGGAGGAAAAATAATCCACGGAAGGTACCAATTTTTTTGAATCTTGAGTCTCTGATTAAGCAAACTCCTTAATGCATACGATTTAGAAGTGGAAAATCAATAACAACTTAATGAGGAAATTGGAAGAAAAAGATGACGCTCCTTCTTTTATCCTAATTCTTTTGTATAAGAGAGAGAGAGAGAGAGAGAGAGAGAGAGAGAGAGAGAGAGAGAGAGAGAGAGGAAACATCTTTGTCATGAGAGTCTGCCAGAATCGAGGACCTGAAAAGAGAATGGGGTCTATACTCTTATATGTGGGCGAAGGAATCGGGAACTGTGTACGATTTTCTTTCGGACCCAAAGACAAGGGAATAAAGTGTTGAGTCTCTCTTCTCTTCCTTATTTTTTATATATTAAAAAATGCAATATTAAAACTAACTATTGACGGCCTTTGAAAACGCATCATCCTGCATGAGCATCAAAATCATAACATTCCCTCGCTGGTATTACCACCACTGATTCTCTTTCTCAGTGTCGTTTCTCCATTGATTGAGAAAAGTTACATGGCCCTTAATAATTCATTAATATATATATTGTGTAGACAGAATTGACTGATATTAGGTATCAAACTTTGATAATTACACCAATCTTTTTATACTTACACCAATATATTAATAACTTTTTTAGAATAAGAAACTTATTACTACTTTAATAGTTGAACAATTCAATATTATGTCTTTGATTATGTATATCAAACTTCACTTAAATTAAATATTTATTGAAATATTATCTAAGACTGGTATCTACTACATCATCAGGCAGGATAAAGGTACTTTTCAGACCTGAATCTACAAAAGATAGAACCTTAATAAGAAGCCATTACATTTTGAATTGATATTTTATTTGGAAAAGTAAAGTAGTACCTAATTCTTAATTAATCTTTTATTTGGATAAATCTTATAAACTTAATATATTCTACAAAAACTTTCAATTTATTGATTAGATAGGTGTGAAACTTGTACACTTATGTCACTTAATAACTTTTCATTATAGAATATAGAATTCACCAATTCAATTCAATTGCATTAAATTAAAAGTTCTTATAAAATAGACAACAACTAGTGTGAATATGGATTGAAACTTTCATTAATAATCCTCTAAAATTTAGAAGGAGCATTCTTTAATCGAAAGACATTAATGTTTCCAAAATGAAAAAAATAATATCTACATATCAAATGTCCCTAAGACGGTAAAATTCATAGTGTATTTGGTTCCATGCATGTTATGAATCTAACTTTTCACATCTCAAATGTAATTTTCAGAAGTTAATATCTATAGCTTCCACATTCTACATATGATTCCTTCCTTCTCAATAAATTTTCAAAAATACACTCAATGTTTGATAAAAGATAAATGAGAGAGAGAGAGAGAGAGAGAGAGAGAGAGAGAGAGAGAGAGAGAAAGAGAGAGCCCGAAAGGAATGTATGTGTATTTTACTCACTTAGTTATTACATAGAGGAGCCTAAAGATATTTGGAGAATGTTAAAACAAGTTCCCTTATAAGAGTAGGAATTGGAGACAATTTTTTTATAATTTTACCCGCTTATATAATTTAGGGATTATTATTGACTACTTGATAATGAATTAGTCCTTATTGGCAAAACCTTTGTCTAAAAATGTTAAAATATTAAATATAAATAAATTAAAGATATAACTCTAGCAAAATTGATAAGAAAACTATATAATTAAATAGGTTATTAATTTTTTTTAACGAATATCATTATTTTTATTGATATAATGTCTTAAAAATTCAACTTAAAAATTAAATTCAAATTAAAGTTGATTAAAATTATAATTATTTTAAAATCCAGTTTATCCAAATAAGAGAGATATATTCAATTTGATATAATGTATTAAAGTGTAAAAAATTAATTAAAATTAATTAAGAAATGATATTTGAAATTAGTAAAAAACCTGTAAATAAAAATTAATAGAATTATTTGTCTG
>PYAF01005856.1:1616712-1650550 GCA_007407185.1 Glycine tomentella
AAAACTCATTACTCTTTCTTAGTTTTAATATTTCCATTAATTCTATAATTATTCTCATTCCTATTTAGCAAGCGTGGGAATAAATTTACTAACATATGGCAATATGTGTTGTGTATCACTCTAACCTATACCTAAATTTTGGATAATACTTTTAATCCATTTAATATTATATAAAAATTGAAAACATAAATAAATTTGAAGAAAATAACAAATGCTATCCTTTTCATATAAAATCAAATATTGTATCATAACTATATATAAATTAAAGGTCATTAGCTCATATATTTAATGTGGTCCCAAGTAAAAAGCCATTTAGTCATAGAAATCAAGTATATATCCAAAAATTAAAAATACACACATATAAACAAAAATACAAAATAAAAAATTACTAAAGTACCAATAAAGTCATACATATTACATCCGAAGAACACCAAGTGGATCTTATTTATTGCGTCTTGAATCATAGTTGCAGAACTTCCCCAACATTGTAGTGTCAACTCAACCATCCTCCCAGAAAAGGTCAAGCCTTACCTGTAAAAGAAAGATCAGTTTCCAATGGTGGAAACTCAAGCAAACACTTTAGAAATGCTTAAGTTGGGTTGAGCTTAAATCAAGAGTTTAGACTCTCAGTATAACAACTTTTAAAATCTTAATAAAATTAATAATAGAAGGAGAAAACTCATACAAAAAGAAAGAAAAAACACCAAAAGGCACTATTGGTTTTGCATTCACTATCTCCCCACTGTTATCTACAACAAACTTAGTATATGCTGGTGATTATAAATTCTCAGATAATGTATTTTCAATCAGAAAATGCGTTTCCACATAATTGATTTAGCTTTTACTGGCCAGAACTATCATTCTGAATAAAAAGAAAATACAATGGTTTCAAGAAGTGAGTTAAAACTAAGAGGAAAAAACAAAGATAAATACCAACAAAAGTACAATCAATCCTCACAACATAGTATTTACGGAATGACTTGAAACAATGGTTATTGTTCCCACTTAAGCATCATAGAAAGAAAATCATAGGTCAATCACAGGTCACGGGTCGTTCACAAACTTTGTGATGATCTTTCCTCAAGATTCTTGGCCTTCAAATCCACCTCGGTCTTTACCAATAATTGAAGCACATAGAAAAATTTAACATAATTCTAAGAGATTAACTTGAATTGTCAAAATAATAGTTTTTTGCTTCAACTCCTCCTCTGAGACATAAGATGCAAATTACCAACAAAAATTTGTAATACAAAGTATTTAAGAGAAGCACATAGGGAATGAAAATCACAAAAATATTAGGCCCATCTTCTATATGACTTACAATAGTAATATTTATATCATAATCTGGTGGTTGAACTAGGGCAGTGTATAACGAGATTGGATTGGATATATTGCTACTAAGGGTAATAAGTAAATCATGTTATTATAAAATATAGGTTATGAAACTCCTCACTTTTATAAGCAGCTTAATGTGACGAAAATAGAGTCTGAAACATGAATTATGAATATTTATTTGAATACATATAGGATCTGATAGACACTTATTTACTTTAGTATTGGACAAACGAGAATAATATTATATTAGTTTCAATTTGGAGAATGGGGATGTAGTGTACCATTAACCAATTGCTCTTTTATGAATATCAAGAGAATGTAAAGGATATACTTTTCTTCCAAATACTACCTGCATATATATGTTGAACATAAACCACCATAAACATTTGAACAAAAATAAGGAACTGAAGAAAAGGCAATTAACATTTGGTAAAGAGAAAGAAAGAAGTGAGTATAATAAGGAAGTTAGATAAAAGAACATGACCATCAACTAGAACAGGAACAAACCAATAGGATTAAGTGTTGGTTTTATTTTTATAACCAACCTTAATTGGTTAACTACTCGCTATCACAACCGCTGTTAACTTTCCATTATAACCATACACACATAACAACCTTTGATGGAAAAGGTCTATATATAGGTGTGTATCTTCAATTTCTGGGATCCATGAACTCACTCAAATATAAAGTGCATATCCACCATCCAGTGCAAATTGAGAGAAGAGTTTGGAAGACTCAAGAAATCACTTCATATTGCAGTATTACAACCCAATTCAAGGAGCCATGGCAGGAGGTATTTATATTCTATTTTATTCCGCATTGATCTAATATTATTTGTGAAAATGATTAGATCATTAAGTATATAAAAATCTAACATTTGGTATCAGAGCAAGGTTCAACCTCTGCCTTGTTTTTACGTTTTGAGTTTTTTGGGTTTTACTGGATATTTTGATTTAAAGTCTTAAAATAAAGTTTGATTTTAAGAATCATAAAGAAAATAAATTTTTAATGATTCTAGATTTTAAATCATGAAAAACGGTGTAAAATTTTATGAAAAGAAGTTTTTAAAATTAGAACCCGTGATTTAAAACTTTGCGTGTTTCTATATCATTTTGCTTAAGGTTGAAGACAATTTAAATGTGTGTCATTTTATTAAGTTTCAAAACGACAATTCCTTTTGATTTTGACATTATCAAGATAACGTGCATGTTCTTGTACCTTTACTCTGAAAAGTAAAAGCAAGTTCTTGTTTTCAATGTTTTTATGATGCAAGAAATGCTATTTTGTCATCTTATGCTTTATAAATTCATATTAAAATTTTGCTTGGTCAATGTACTTGTTTTGACCGAGGAGGATGCTTGTGATATGCAAATTTATCACTTATGTATGTGGTACAGCAAAGCATTATAAAATTGGCATTCGGTTTCCTTCATATATGTTTGCAAGGTTACCAAAATTTTTGGCAAAGCTCGTGTTGATTAATTGGTAAAGGAAACACATAATTTATATTAATTGTAATTGATCATATATGATATAATAAATCTTATCCTACAAGAAATTTTGTTATATTATATATGGTTAATTAAGATAAAATATTAAATTATATTATTGAATTATCCATAGGAATGAAAAATATAATTTGATAGTTTTATCATAAAGTATGTATAATGAATAAATAAATGTTCAGTGATCTTTATAATTTAATTAATTAACGTTTGGCCAAAACACCCTTAGTTAGTTAAATTATAAATTCAGAGCCTCTAGATCACATAAGGAAAATAACATTAATTGTAATTAGTCGTATGTAATATGATAAATATCATCTCACAAGATTTTTTTATCATGTTTTTGTATGATTAATTAGGATAAAAATATTAAGTTATGTTCTTGATTTGCCCAAAGGGATTAGGAAATATAACTTATATGTTTTATCATTAAGTTCATATGAATTTTATTGAATTAAAATTTTGGCCTACAGGAAAATTTTATGTCACTAAATTCATAATTCTTTGAGCATGTTTTACGTTGGTAAAGCATGATAATGATTTATTTTTGCCTCAAATTTTTACAATAAGCATTTAATTTGTAGTTGTACAACCTGTTAGTTCTATTGAAGTTCCAGAATTGAGAGGGGACAATTACCCAATTTGAAAGGAGAGAATTCTCCTGAATTTGGATATGAGCCTAATATGATTAACATAAATCATAACACATGGTGGATTGACTCTGGTTCTACAATCCATGTTTCAAATACCTTGGAGGGTATGCAAAACCTAAGGAAACCAGTGGGCAATGAACTGTGCATCTATTCAGGCAGCAAGATGAGTTCACCTGTGGAGGCCATTGGAACATGCAGTTTAGTTTTAAGAAGTGGTTTTATTTTGAATTTGGAAAAGACTTTTTATGTTCCTAGTTTTTCTAAGAATTTAATTTCAGTTTCAAGACTTGTACCATTTGGTTATTCCTTTTCATTTTATGAGACATCTTTCAGTTTATTTTATAATTCTGATCTCATAGGGAATGATATTTTATGTGATGGTCTTTTCTATATATTAATTTGCAAAATGATACCACTTATGACGTTATGCATGTTAATGTTGGCATTAAGCGATGTGTTATGAATGAGGATTCCTCTATGTTGTGGCACCGAAGATTAGGACACATTTCCATTCAGAGAATTAAAAGATTAGTGAATGATGGAGTACTTAGTACTTTAGATTTCACTGATTTTGAAACTTGTATAAATTGCATTAAGGGAAAGAACACAAACAAGTCTAAAAAGGGTGCCAAGAGAAGTACTAAATTATTAGAGATTATACATACAGATATCTGTTGTCCTGATATGGACGTATATAGTCAGAAATACTTCATCTCTTTTATAGATGATTATTCAAGATACATGTATCTCCACATGCTTAATAATAAGTATGAAGCCCTAGATGCCTTTAAGGTATTTAAGTTTGAGGTAGAGAATCAATGCGTAAGCAAATTAAGATCATGAGATCGGATAGAGGTGGAGAATACTATGGTAGATACACTGAAGATGGACAAGCACTGGTCCATTTACGAGGTTTCTTGAAGAGCATGAGATTGTTGCCCAATACACTATGTCTGGTTCTCCGAATCAGAATGGTGTAGTAGAAAGAAGAAACCGAACATTATTGGATATGGTGCGAAGTATGCTCAGTAGTTCCAAGCTTCCTAAGTTCTTGTGGAAAGAGGCACTTAAGACGGCAATGTACATATTAAATCGAGTTCCAACTAAGGCTGTTACAAAAATGCCATCTGAATTATTTAAAGGTTGAAAACCGAGTTTACGACATGTACGCATTTGGGGATGCCCGTCTGAACTTAGAATTTATAACCCACAAGAAAAGAAGCTTGACCCGAGGACTATTAGTGGGCATTTCATTGGATATGCTAAAAAGTCTAAGGGATATAGATTTTATTGTCCATCTCACAACACTACGATTGTGGAATCAAGAAATGCTAAGTTTCTTGAGAATGACTTGATTAGTGGGAGCGATCAATGCAAAGACTTTGTTTCTAAGAAGGATCATTCAGTTGCTCAACCATCCACTTTAAACGTGAGACTGGTTGTTGTCCAAAATACCCCTCCAGTTCAACCGGGTGTTATACAACCAATCATACAGGATCCACAACCTGTTGATGATCTAGTAGATCAAGTTGTTCATGAGGAACATGAAGAAATTGTTGACCAACCAACCGAACAAGTTCCTTAAGAAGCTGATGTCTAAATATTATGAAGATCTATTAGAGTAAGGAAATCAGCAATACCTAGTGATTATGTTGTGTATTTGCAAGAGTCTGATTATAACATAGGAGCTGCAAATGATCCTGAAACATTTTCACATGCCATGAATTGTAAAGAATCAAATTTATGGTATCCAATAGAGTCTGGGATCTTGTTCAGTTGCCTGATGGTGCAAAAGCCATTGGATGTAAATGGGTTTTTAAGACAAAGAAAGACTCATTAGACAACATTGAGAGATATAAAGCAAGACTCGTAGCTAAAGGATTTAATCAAAAGGAAGGGATCAGGATATGTATTTATGCTAGCCAACGGAGCTGTCTCTTGGGGAAGTGTCAAGCAGACTTTGACTGCTACTTCCACTATAGAGGCTGAGTTCGTTTCTTGTTTTGAGGCTACCTTACATGGTGTATGGATAAGGAGTTTCATTTTTGGGCTTAGAGTTATGGATTCCATTTCTAAGTCATTGACGATATATTATGATAATTCAGATGCTGCTTATATGGCTAAGAATAACAAAAATGGTAGTCGAAGTAAGCATATCGATATTAAGTATCTAGCCATAAAAGAACGTGTCAAGGATAAAACAGTGGTTATTGAGCACATTAGCACTGAATTAATGATTGTTGATCCTTTAACTAAGGGCATGCTACCATTTAAATTTAAGGATCATAACGATATTGTTTTGATAAAACTCTATTGTGATGTTTTCATTCAGATTATACGCATCTAAAGTTATTAATTTTGAGAAACATCAATAAAGTTTGGACCTAGAATAAACGTTGGGTTTATTCATTAAGTTATATGGGCTTGAGAAATATAATGTAATGTGATACATGGAAGATAATACTCACATACATTAGAGGACCTATCGCCATGATTCATGTATTTTATTACTCATTATGTAAATGATGGGATATGTGAACCAGGTGGGAGAATGTTGGTTTTATTTTTGTAACCAACCTTAATTGGTTAACTATTCCTATGGTTAACTACTCCCTATCACAACCGCTGTTAACTTCCCATTATAACCATACACACATAACCACCTTTGATGGAAAAGGTCTATATATAGGTGTGTATCTTCAATTTCTGAGGTCCCTGAACTCACTCACATATAAAGTGCATATACACCATCCAGTGCAAATTGAGAGAAGAGTTTGGAAGACTAAAGAAATCACTTCATATTGCAGTATTACAACCCAATTCAAGGAGTAATGGCGGGAGGTATTTATATTCTATTTTATTCCGCATTGATCTAATATTATTTGTGAAAATGATTAGATCATTAAGTATATAAAAATCTAACATTAAGTTGGATTGTTGGAGAAACTCTAAAAACCTTCCCAAATTCCAGTTAGAGAAGCAAGTAATAAATCACCTGGGAAGTAAAATGATTGCTTCTTTCACTCCAATGCATAAATTTTGTTGGGACGTGGTTCCTCAAACTCAATGCAGAAGCGAAAATAAAAAATGCACAAAGGAAAGAAATAGAGAAAAACACAACAATCTTTTAACGTGGAAAAATCTTCCTCAATGTGAAAAAATAAAAACTCACGGGACACTAGTCCAGAATCAAACTTTCACTATGAAAATAATGGGTACAAGATATCAAACTTCACCAACAAATGGTGGTACACTCTATGGCTATGGAAAAAAATCCAAATCCATAAAACTAATCCATATCTAATCCAATCTAATCCTTTAAATTCATTTAAATGGATTTGTTTTACATCCAAATCCAATTTTTTGGATTTTAAATCCAATCCAATTAATTGGATATGGATTGGATATTTATTTGGATTTTTAAATCCAATACAATTTTTTGCACAATGACGGTTAGGCTGTTTTTACCAACTGCGCTAGGAGCAATTTTTTGGTCGACGTCAACTGATGATGTTATTAAGCCATCATTGGTTGAGACTATTTTTTGGTTAAGGTTTTTTCAGCTAACGTTGGTCGCGACTATTTTTTGGCTGATGTCGTCCAAAGTCTTTTTGACCGATATCAGTCGAGACTATTTTTTGGTCAACATCATCTAGGTTTTTCTTGTCGATGTCTGTCGAGAATACTTTTTGATCGATGTCAGGTACGTCTTCGCTCGACACTGGCCAAGGTTTTTTAAACAAGACTACTTTTTGACCAATATCGACTGAAAAACATCATTGACCGACATCGACTTAAAAACATCATTGATCGACATCGGATGAAAAACATCATCGACTAACATCGGCCAAAAAAACCTAGCTGACGTCAGCCAAAATATTCCCCTAATTGACGCTAATCGAAAATATCTTAGTTGATGTCAACAAAAAATATTTGTAGTTAACGCCAACCAAAAGAAATAGTCATGGTTAATGTTGGCCAACAAATCCTAGCTAATGCCAACAAAAATATAGTTTCAACCAACGTCAGCAAGAAAACCTGGCCAACGTTGACCAAAAAATAGTCCTAACGAATGTTGGCAAAAAAATATCAACGATCGACATACGCCAAAAAAAAACTATCGATGTTCGCCACAAAAACCCGAACCAATGTCTGCCAAAAACTAGTCATGATCAATGCTGATTGAAAACCCCTAGTTGATGTCAGCCAAAAAGTATCACCGAACAATGTTGACTAAAAACTCTAGCCGACCTCAACCAAAAAGTAACCCTACCTAAGATCGACCAAAAACATCATTGACCAATGTCGACCGAAAATGCACTGACTAATGTCAGCCAAAAAATAGTCTTGGTTAATGTTAGTTTAAAAATGTCTTGATCAATGTCTGCCGAAATTGCTCTGGTTAAGGTAGGCCAAAAATACACTAACTAAAATCTATCGAAAATAGTCTTGACCAAGATTGGTTAAAAATAACTCTTAAATGGATAGGTACTAAGTTTTCACTTTTTAGCATTTAATTACTAAAATTTGTAAAAAAAAAAAAAAAAATCCTTATAACATTTAAGTGGATATAAATTGGATATGACCAAATCCATATCCACTTAAATGGATTGGATCTTGAATCTAAATTATTTTTGAAAAAATATGGATATAGATTTAAAATCCAATCTATTTAAATAGATATGGATTGGATTCTTAAGAATCCAATCCATGCCCACCCCTAGTACACTCAAACCTCACCTACAATGGTGGTATTCACTCAAACTTCCCTAAAGAGGTCTTACTCTCAAACTTCTCTCTAGAGGTATTCTCAAATTTTCTCTTTTTTTCACAACTCTCACACAAGTTATATTGTATAGGAGAGGAGAGAAGGTTCTAGATCATCTAGGAAGGAAAGGAAGGTTCTAGATCATCAATTATGGAGAAACATTAAACAACTCAAAGGGTGTGACCCTTAAGCCTTGCACCAAGTGGGAGTTCTAACACCTTGGGACTTTCACAAGGCTCGAATCTTGCACCAAGTATTAAAGGAAGGAACAACTCCCAATAAATCTGCCCCTTCCGACTTCAATGTGTCTGGTTTAGCCCAACATCTTCACAGAAGTCTTCAAATTTTCTTGCTAGTACCGGTTTCGTCATCATGACAGACCAAATAAGGTCAGTGTGCACTTTGACGAGTTCGAGTTATCCATCTTCCACTACATCCCGGATTCAGTGATATCTCACGTCAATGTGCTTAGTGTGGGAGTGATAGGTTGAGTTCTTTGTCAGATGAATGGCGCTTTGGTTATCACATTTCAGCTCATACTGGTCTTGTCGATGGTTGAGTTCAGAGAGAAATTTCTTCATCCACGACAATTCCTTGCAAGCCTCAGTCGCGACTATGTACTCAGCCTCGATCGTCGAAAGTGCCACACATTTATGAAGTTTTGATTACGAGGAGACAACTCCTCCTGCAAAAGCCATCAAATAACCAATAGTCGACTTTCTTCAGTCATAACCTCCCCCTAAGTCAGCATTCGTGTAGCCTTGCAATACGGCTTCACCTTCTCCAAATCGGAGGCATAAATTTGTCGGTCCTCTGAGATACCTGAAGATCTACTTCACTGCTTCCCAGTGTTCTTTGTCGGGATTAGACAAATATCGGCTTACCCTGCCTATACATATGCCAAGTCCGATCTTGTACAAACCATTGCATACATCAAGCTTCCGACGATGGACTGATATGGGATCTTTAGCATATAGTCCTTTTCTTCATCTGATCTCAAACATTGCTTCTGACTCAACTTTATGTGTCCAGATAAGGGGTGCTCACTGTTTTGGCTTTGTCCATGTTAAATCTCTTCAAAATCTTCTTAAATTTCTTGACTCAGCCAGAATAGTTTTCTTTGTCAGTCTCTAAGTATCTTTATTCCAAGAATTTTATTTGCAGGGACCAGGTCCTTCATTGTGAATGAAGGGTTCAACGCCTTCTTCAGGGCGGCTATCCTCGTTATGTCTTGCCCTACAATCAACATGTCGTCAACATATAATAATAAAATCAGAAAGTCTCTGGCCTCATACCTCTTAACAAATACACAGTGGTCGGCCTCTGTCTTCACAAATTTGTGTTTAGTTATAAAAGATTCAAATTTCTTATACCATTCTTATACCATTGCCGAGGTGCTTGCTTCAAACCGTATAGGCTCTTCTTCAACCAGCATACCAAGTCTTCTTTACCTGGAGCTCGGAATCCTTTAGGTTGCTTCATATATACTTCTTCTTCAAGGTCACCATGAAGGAATGTCGTCATCACATCCATCTGTTCCACTTCAAGGTCCAATGATGTCGCCATGGCTAATTATGTTCGGGCTGAAGTCATCTTTACCATGAGAGAGAAGATTTCTTCAAAATCAACTCCCTTCTTCTAGTTGCAACCTTTCACTACAATTTTTATCTCAACTTTTGGCCATTGTCTTCATGCTTTATTTTGCACACCTACTTGTTTCTTAGAGCTCATCTTCCTTGAGGTAGCTCGGTCAACTCATATGTCTGATTTTCATGCAAGGACTTCATCTCATCATGCATTGCCTTCTTCCATTCTTCTTTATTTGAGCTCGTCATTGCATCATCATAACTTTGAGGTTCTTCATCTTCAGCAATGATGGTGTATTCATCAAGATGGTACCTTGTGGAAGGTCGCCTCACTCATGTAGAGTGTCTAGTTTGTGCTTCAGGCTAAAAACTCAACTAATCATGCTCATCTTGGATCTCAACATCAACTTTAACAGCTGGCTCTTCTTGTTGTTGGACATTTACTTCATTCTCATCATTATTTTGTCCCCCTACTTCATCTCACACAAAAGGGATGGGTTCTTCACTTTGGAAAAAAACCTTGACTTTGGGTTTTGAGATGTCTTAAATAGTCTCATTCTCATGAAAGACCACATCTTGGCTTCTCACTATCTTCTTGTTTATTGGATCCCAAAGTTTGAATCCAAATTCACATCTCGACGAATCGAGTTAAATGCACTCTTTAGTCTTCACATCGAGCTTCGCCCTTTCATCTTTTGGGATATGCACGAAAGCTCGACATCCAAATACTTTTAGGTGATCATAGGCCGCTTTTAGACCTGTGCATATTTCTTCAAGGATTTCTCCTTCAAGTGGTCACGATGGTGAGAGATTTATCATGTCAACAGCAGTTCTGACGGCTTCTCCCCATAATGATTTTGGCAATCCGGCATGGGATAGCATGCTTTGGACCCTTTCTTCAATAGTTCTGTTCATTCGTTCAAAAACATTGTTCAGTTGTGGAGTCTTGGGAGGCGTCTTTTCAAGTAGGATCCCGACCGTTCTACAATAAGCATCAAACGGGCCACAGTACTCACCACCATTTTCAAATCAAACCAAATTAATTTTTTACCCGTCTCCCTTTCTACCATAGCATGAATTTTTTTAAAGGCTTAGAGTACCTGGTCTTTAGATTTCAAAACATATACCCACACTTTGTGGGAATGGTCATCAATAAAAGAAACAAAGTATTGAGCTCCGCCAAGTGATTTTTCAAACATGAAGCATACATCAGTATGGACGAGGTCAAGAATATACCTACGTCGTCTGGGTTGATCTGATCTCATAAATGAAACTCTGTGCTGCTTTCCGGCTTGGCAGTGCATGCAGCTCTCTAGCACTTGGCCCTTCAACTCGGTCAAAAGTCCTTTCTTGTTCAGTATTTGTATTTCTTTCTCACTTATGTGACCGAGACGTGTGCCACAGCTCCATACTAGGTGCATCTCGGACTGAGTTGACTTCATCACCATTGATCTTTCCTTGCATCACGTACAATGAGCCTTCTTTCTTTCCCTGGGCAACCATCAAGTTTCCCTTGCCCAATTTCCATCTACATCCTCCGAAGGAGTTCACTAACCCAGGAACATCAAGCTTGCCTACCGAGATTAGATTCAGTTGCATGTCTGGCACATGCCTTACATCCTTCAACATAAGTCGGCACCCGACATCTATGGTCAGGGTTACATCATCGACACCAACAGTTTTATTGGTCACTGATTTCCTATTTTCAGTAGCATGTCTGGCACATGCCTTACATCCTTCAACATAAGTCGGCACCGGACATCTGTGGTCAAGGTTACATCATCGACACCAACAATCTTGTTGGTCACCTGGTTTCCTATTTTCACTGCTCCGTAGTCACCACCTCGGTAATACGAAAAGAAACCTTAGTGTGGGTGATGTGGAAGAAGGCACCTGAGTCAACAATCCAGGAGTAATCATCATAAGCAACATTCAAAAAATTATCTTCGTCGAGGAGAAATATCTTGGCTTTAGCATTGGCAACCACCGTTGTGGTGCTCTTATCTTCTTTCTTCTTTGGTACAATCTGATTCAGCTTCATAGTGCCATTCTTTTCGTCTTTCTGTAAAATCCTACAGTCAGGCTTCCTGCAGTAAAAGCATTTTAACTCATACTTTGGCCTAGATCGGCTTCTGGAATTGACACGATCGTCATGACCCCGGCTCCTACCACTAGCTTGGGAGTCAAACTTTTCTTTGTTCTCAACAACATTTGCCTCAAACGTGTGGTTACACCTTGTTCTCTTCTCCATGATTCTTCATTCAGGAGGCTATCAGTCATGACGTCTATTGTCAACTTTACATCTGGAGCTGAGTTGCTCAAGTCATAACCAAGGTATCCCAACTTTCTGGCAGCGAACTTAGAAGCAACAGAGCCTGTAGCTCATCATCGATCTTCATCTTAATTTTTGAGAGTTGGTTCACAATGCCTTTATAGGTGTTGTGGTTTTCAATCATGCTCATGTCGTCCTTGTATTCCAGCTTCACAAGTCGATAAATTAGGTGTGCTTTGTTCCTCGGAGTCTTCTTCTGTATCATGGATTCCAACTTCGTCCACAACTTGTACGTGTTGGTGAACTCGGCAACGTGCTCAAAGAGGCTTATGTCGATGTATTTTCTGATCATGGTCACAACCTTGCGATTCAGGACTTCCCATTGGTTTTTAGTCTTGCCTTCTGGCATCTGGGCTTGTACGATGGGCTCATACAAGTCTTTGCAATACAAATGATCTTTCATCATTGGTCTCCAATAAGTAAAGTTGTCAGCAGTCAACTTGAACATGTCTCTGTCATGGGCAATGCCACTGGTCTCCATCTCGTCTCCTCACAGTTCTTTGAACTAGGCTCTAATATCACTATTGGGATGTGGTCCCTCAAATTCAATGCGGAAGCGAAAATAAAAAATGCACAAAGGAGAGATAGATAACAACACAACAATCTTTTAACATGGAAAAACCTTCCTCGATGTAAAAAAGTAAAAATCCACAGGAAACTAGTCCAGAATCAAACTTCCACTATGAAAATAATGGGTACAAGATATCAAACTTCACTAACAAATGGTGGTACACTCAAACCTCACCTACAATGGTGGTATTCACTCAAACTTCCCTAAAGAGGTCTTACTCTCAAACTTCTCTCTAGAGGTATTCTCAAATTTTCTCTTTTTTTCACAACTCTTACACAAGCTATCCTTATATAAGAGAGGAGAGAAGGTTCTAGATCATCTAGGAGAGGAACGAAGGTTCTAGATCATCTATGAGGTGAGGGAATGTTCTAGATCATCTAGGAGAGGTGAAAAGATTCTAGATCATCTAGGAAAGGAGGGAAGGTTCTAGATCATCAATTATGGAGAAACATTGAACAACTCAAAGGATGTGATCCTTGAGCCTTGCACCAAGGGGGAGTTCCAACACCTTGGGACATTCACTAAGCTTGAGTCTTGCACCAAGTATTGAAAGAAGAAACAACTCCCAACAAAACTTTGTCTCAATAGTAAGATAATTCCTATTGAGAAGAAACTACTAAAGCACATTTTTGAGCGACTAAATAAGCAGTTGGTTTCAGAGAAAAAAAGTAATCAGCTAAAAAATAAGAAACTAAAAAGTATGCCTGTAAAAAAAAGAAACTGAAAATGTTTAACCAACCATAAGATTACTAGAAATATTTCCCCTACCCTACACTTCATATGTGCCTAAGAGTACCTTAAATGTCCTTATATCTTTTATACATCAACATAAATTTACAACAGAATTTGGTCAATCTAATGCAAGTTGCATATAGATAATATTAAAGAGAAACATAAAACTGTTGTGAAAAATTATAGTGACTAAGTTGTTTAGACATCTCAAAATCATCCCTACAAAGAACAAGAAATTAAGTGAATATATAACATAGGAATGATCCAACATTCTAAAGGAGTAACTGCCCTTGCAAGTGAAGTAGTAAAACATCCACTTCTAGCTCCAGATTCCAAAACCAAACAACCAGGAACAATCTCAAAGTACATGATAACGAAGATAATGTTTGCAATATAGAGAATTTGAGTCCTATTGTTCAATACCAGGTCCACAATTCTGGTGTGGGAGATAATAGGTACACAAAACCACCCTTAGTTCAAGTTTGTATGCTTAAAACACCAAAAAGAAGTGAGGAAAGACTACGAATTACCAACAAAATGTATCCTTACACTTATTTAAAAATTAAAAAATAAATAAAGGTAATGCAGTGTGAATTAATTCAAATTGAAGAAGAAGAACCGCAAGTGAAGGAGTAGCTTCTCAGGCACAAAAACAAAAGCTCGATCTATGGTTCAAATTGGGCTTACCCGGTGAAGTCTTGTTGCAGTTGACAAGAAGAAAGCTTTAATTCACATAGATTTCTAAGAAGCTTACAGTGATACCCAGAAATGGATTTGATGGTCGTAACTAGGGTTTGATCAAAGCTTCAATTGCAGGAAATTTTCTTGGGGCTTTTATACAGGTCAATGAGATGAGGGATTCTATAGGTTTAGATTCAGAAAATGAGGCCAATGGTGGCTGAAATCAACGACAATGACGACGCAGGGAGAAGAAGAATAATATTCATTTTAATGATATGTCGAGGGTTTCTAATTTTCTTTTGACATTCAAATCAAATTTTTTTTTCAAATGATGTCCTAAGTATAGAGTGAGACAAATACTCCAAAAGCTTTAAAATTTTGGTGCGTGTGAAGTCTTAAATGCTATGCGACGAAGTTTACAACGTTGAGTGAAAAAACAAAAGTAAAGAATGAATCCTGAAAATAATATTTTTTTTATGGTTATTATAAACCGGCACAAAGTAACTGCCACTAAAATACAATTTTTTGTAGTAATATATGTATATATATATATATATATAGTGTAAGTACGTGAGCAAAAAAATTTAAATATTGTTTAAAAAAATTACGAATTTATAGTAGTTTTAAATGTATTTATGAATCTATAGCAACTAGTCGCGCCCCAACAGGACACAAGAGGTCATGCCTCCACCAGGCGCAACTGGGGCTGAGTCGCGCCTCCCTCAGGCATGACTAGTCACGCCCCACCCAGGCGCGACTCTAAACCAGTCGCCCCCCCTCCAGGCGTGACTTTGTCACTTCAACCATTTCACCTCTATTTAACCCAATATCCTCTTCACACTCTTCACAACTCTTCTTCATCATTTTTTTACTCATAGATATCTCAAAATTTGCTTCTTTATAGTTTTTGTTGTGCTTTTTGGTTATATATAAAAAAATGTGTACACATTCTGATTCTGTTTGTAATGTTCTATACTATAATGGTAGGAAAATTGAGGGTCGACGTGGTGTTGTTTTCAAAGGTGACAAAAGGCCAACACGTATCAAGTGCAACTCAACTATTGAAGAATTGCATAAGAAAATATGTTAAAAATTAGTTCTCGAAGGTAATCAATCTATCACTATGGTCATTGCAAGAATATGGTGCGATGATAAATATATTAGCATGCAAGTAGTAGACGACGAAGACGTAGAAATGGTAATAGGAGAATTCTTTAAGCAATCAAGAAAATATTTCTTAGAGTTGTACATGGATAGTGCTGAAGCAGAGGATGTCACTTTACCAATAAGGTCAGCTGATTTCAATTTTTCCCATAATGCATCAACATTTGCTGCTCCACTTGTTAATTTATATATGGAAGATGAAAATAACCCTACTTGGGTTATGGATGACGATATTGACGATGACGATGATAAAAATATCGCAATGGAAGATCGTCTTCTTGCCGAGAATGCTAGTGCCTCGGACAATGATGAGGATGATGGTCGAAGCGCAACTCAAATACAAGTACATCAGGATGTGGGGGAGTCTCAAATCCAAGTACATGAGGATGTGGGGGAGTGTCAGTTACCACAACATTCTGAAGTTGTGATACCAAACAACACTTATTTACATATATGTATTGTTTTTTCATTGAAGTATTTTTTTTTAAAATAATAATGGGAGTTTGCACATGTAGGTGAGGGTAATACAACTTTTTGGGATGGAATCCCACATTATACATACATTGATTGGGATCATCCGAGTGAACAAGATTCTACTACTGATTCTGTTTCAGTTGAGGGTCCATGGATATTAGGGAATAAGTTGTTTATTAAACAGAAATTTGTGTAAAAAAAAAGAGATGCAGATGGAAATCAAGCGGAACCTCATGAAGGAGCATCAAGAAGCTATTGTGGTTGAAAGCACGCCTACAAAGTTAAGCTTGAAATGTCGTGCGCATGTCCAGAATTGTCCGTGGAGGGTTAGGGTAATAAAACCAATGTACAATGAAAGATGGATGGTTACCAAATAGGGTAGGGATCACAATTGCTTGAATGTTCACATTTCTCAGGACCACAAACAGCTTAATGTTGATGTTATTGCTTCACTCGTAGTGGGTACATTATTGGATGACATAATAATTATGAGAATTAATGATTTTATTATTATTATTATTAATGTTAACTTTACATTTTTTATTGTTAGGGATGATAAAGCATGATCCATCATGTTGAATTGGACTAGTGTAGGAGAGGATAACTCATTCCTATGGATACAAAGTTTCATATAGAAACGCATGGTATGCAAAGTAGAAAGCAATGACAATTATCTACAGTGATTGGAAGGAATCATACGTATTTTTGCCTAGGTGGTGTGACTATATGCTTCGCTTTTCACCAGGTTCTGTTCAAACAAAAGATTATTATGTGGCTCACAGAATCGTTCATGAAAAACGTGTGTTTCATCGCATTTTTTGGACCTTCAGACAATGTTGCGAGGCTTTCAATTTTTGTAAACCGGTTATTCAAATTGATGGTGCTCATTTATATGGCAAGTACAAAGGAAAATTGTTGATTGCCACAGCTCAGGATGGAAATAATGAATGTTTGCCACTTGCATTTGCTATTATTGAGGGTGAGACGTTGGAAACTTGGTAATACTTTCTGGATAAATATTTGTCTTATTTCTGATCAGCACTGAAGCATATTATCTGCAGTTGAGAGGCACCGTGGATGGCAGCCACCGCATGCATATCATGTGTTTTGCCTTTGTCACATTGCTAGCAATTTTAATCAAAAGTTCAGAAGTGAAAATTTGAAGAAAGCAGTATTGAATTTAGGTATGCTTAACAAATTCATCTTCCAATTTTTCATGTATTAATGAATTTTATTGTTATTAAATTTGTGTGTAGGTTATACTCTTTCTATGATCGATTTTGAGTTAGCCTTGGCACGTTTTCGTGATATTGTGAATCCTGAGGTTGCAAACTGGATTGATAACATTCCAAAGGAAAAGTGGACACGTGCATATGATGTAGAGGGATGAAGGTATGGGCATATAACAACAAATTTGTCTGAGTCAGTTAACAGGGTTTTAAAGGGTGCAAGAAACATGCCAATAATCGCCTTGGTTAAACACACATATAGCAGATTGGTGGAATATTTTGTATGCAGGGGTCAATCGGCTGCTAAGCAATTGCAAGGTCCTCATCGTCATTGTAAAAATGTGGTTAATATGTTGAAGACCAATGAGTCCAATGCTACCGGTCTTTATGGTTGTACATATAATGCTAAACAAATTGTATTTGAGGTTGATGATGGTTATGAGAAATCATATTCTGTAAACCTTCCTGAGCAGTTTTATCAGTGTGGGAAATTTAAGGCATTCAAGTATCCTTGTAGTCATGTCGCAGCAGCCGCTTTACATGTTTGTCGAGCATCGGCACAATATGTGGATGACGTATTCCTTACAACAAACTTGGTAAACGCGTACTCATTTCCATGGCATCCAATTGGTAATGAGCAAGCAATTCTACCTAGTCCAAATCCAGTGGTCATACCTGATAAAAAGGAGTTGCGTGCAAAGGGTCGTCCAAAGTCAACTAAAATACGCAATGAGATGGATGAAGTTGAAGTTAGTCAAAGTCGTATTAGGTGTGATATATGCAGATTACCCGGTCATAACCTTTGAAATTGTCCTAGTAGTCCATCTACCTCATGATTTCTTTATGCTGAAACTAATCAAGATCAATAGGAAGAGGAGTTAGCTAGAAATTCATTTTTTGACTTGTTATATTTCATAATGAACATCTGTTTTCGATCTTTTCTTTTCTTTTGACTTTCTTTTATTTTCGATATTTTTTATTTTTTTTCTTCTTTTCTACCTTGAAAATAAACCAACCTTCCAGTGAAACCACTCATCTCAGTTATATTATACGATGAAATTAAAACATTAAAACAACAAAAAATATTAACAATTACATAGATAAACATAATCATGGAAACCTAATAAAATAACAGAACGTACAAACAATAGCAATTAGAGAGACAAACACAAAAAGTAGAACATTAAAAAATGAAAATAACGAAATGTACTTAAAATAACAATTGAAACATGAAAATAAGGAAACTAATCATAATTTGAAAGATGTTGTGTAGCGGACATGTCTTCTTCCAGTAGTTGGATTACTGGTTTGTTAAAAATAGCTAAAATTTCTATTAGATAGAAACGCTTCCAGTAATTAGATTCTGCTAACACATTCAATACATCTTCATCGTTTTTCAGTTGTATTATGTCATATTCAATTAATTTTTCTAAATATTTTGCATGGCCCGGTTGTCAGAAGAATAATTGTCTGACCACGTGTGATTCATGAATTCCATAAGGGGGAACTCCTAGGGGCGCAACTTGCTTGATTATATCCTTGAGTGTTTCAATATTGCATCGGGAAGGAATTTGAAATCTTATTGGATTTGTTCCAGTAAAGGAGTAACCCAAAAAATTGTCTTGTCGTGATATCTTTCACTTGCCGTTGTAATACATCATTGCATCATGAGTAGGATTGATGGTGGATCGAAGTAGGTTGAGTACATCATCGGTGTTCTGCTGATGATACATAATATTTCTATAGGACCAACACACGGGTGTTTTTCATAACACATTAACATTGTGCAAACATCATCGTCATTTTTCAGTTGTAGAGAATGAAAAAAATATTGTTGACCTGTATTGATGGATGATTGTCGATAGTAGATTTCATGCACAGATTGGTCATTGATGAGCAAAAGGGTGTTGTGCATTCTACTCTTGAGTGACTGAAAAGAACACTCATCAAGAACTCGCATTGGTATTTGAGTAGGGCATTGAAAAGAAACACCAGTTTGGTTGTGTATGATTGATTCATTCGGAAAAATGAATGCTAATTTGAAATTAACAATGGTTTAAGAGCTTGTTTCACCAAAGAATGCCATACTATTGAGATTGAATTTCA
The DNA here is from genome assembly GCA_007407185.1 of Glycine tomentella. Classification (NCBI taxonomy): domain Eukaryota; kingdom Viridiplantae; phylum Streptophyta; class Magnoliopsida; order Fabales; family Fabaceae; genus Glycine; species Glycine tomentella. The sequence continues at coordinate 1,635,849 of PYAF01005856.1, forward strand.
CTTCCGGAGGTATGTTGTGTGGGAGGGTGTGGTTGTGTTAACGGGGTATATATAAGGGTGCAAAGTCGCGCCTGTGTGGGGCGTGACCAGTCGCGCCTGGGCGGGCATGCATTCTGTCAAATTTATTGGCTACCATATGAAGGACCACAAACTGTTTTAATTGCATTCGTCACAGTGTAGTCAATGTCATTTTACAGTTCCATATGTTGTAGCAGGCATGCATTCTGTCAAATTTATTGGTTACCGTATGAAGGACCACAAAGTGTTTTAATTGCATTCGTCATAGAGCTGTCAATGTCATTTTACAATTCCACATGGTGTAGTAGGCATGCGTCCTGTCAAATTTATTGGCCACCACATGAAGGACACCGCATGATTTTATTTTCGATATGTTAATGTTTTCTTTATGTTGTTATATTTCATAACTGACTGTGTTTGATGTGTACTTTTTTGTTATTTGTTGCTTTATGTTTTAACATAGTCCGTAGAAAATAACATATTTCATAACCTAACGTAGTCCATGACAAATATAAGCGATAAAAAAGGTTCATAATACCATACCTAATACGAAACATGGTCCATAATAATTAACAAATACAAAATACAAAGTCTAAGAAGCCGAAGGCCACTGGTAATGACGCGCCTGACGATCAGGCAATTTGCATCTACCACATCCACGCTGAGACTGTGAGCAGGAGTAGGTGCTGGAGATGGCACTGGTTCTGGAGGTGGAATGGCCTCGACCGGCAACTGTAGATGATAGCCTGATTGCCGAGGTGGTGAAAAATCTATCTGGCTATACATTTCCTCAACAACTATATCATCCCACGACTGAGGTCCTTGACTACTACTCCATGCCTGAGCTCCCTGAATACAGCTCCCCGGCTGATCCCAGGATGCCATGGGTACTAGACTATGTTGATACGCCGGTTGGGTCTAGGTGTCCTAAGGTGGCCAATCTGGCTGATAATATGTATGTGCCTCCGACTGGGTAGGCTCGTGAAATGTCTGTTGAACACCGTATTCATGACTTATGAAGGGTGGGCTAAACCATTAACCCATGTGTGGCCTGGGTGCATCAATAGGCTTAGGAACTGGTGGAGTAGGTCAGCAACGACGTCCTATCCCTCGACCCTCTCTCGCACGACATCCAACGTCGATAGACAATTGTGGCTCCTCCGGAAGCTGGGTCAGAGGTGCCTCTGGACCTGGCTCCTCTACCCGAACGACCTCTCTGAAAATAGCTATCAGGCGACCTATTTCCTCGTGTACATATTCCAAACTGTGGTGTGGAAATTGCTCAGGCGTGGTGACAAAATACAAATTCTCCAGACCATCAACCTATAAGTCACAGCATATATACATAAAATAAATATAATAATAGTAAATAAATTATTTCCAGTAAATGACTTACACAACGTCCTAATTTGGTAGCCCACTTTGTGACATATCGCTTGTCGAAAAGTCTATACCAAATCATGTATTCATGGTTGGTTGACATAAGACCATGTATTTCAGGAGGCACTTCATCATGTTGAACTCTCCTATTCCATCTTTGTATAAATTTCCTAAGCCTGCGAGCCCAATTTTCTTGGGGTTTACCCCGAAGGGTATAATCATGCACTCCTTTCAATTTCCCAGGCCTGTGAGGTATCGGTTGATCCCGCTCAAATTACCTCATGCATCTATCAGGTTGGGAATACTCAGCAATGTGAAAACAAATAATAGGTGTCCTAGCCATCCACAAATGTTGTGTGTCAAGAGATGCATCCAAGAAATCGTAATGTCGATAAGGTTGCCAAACCACCTACATAATTAAAACATATATAGGAGTCAATTGCATATTCACATCCATTTTAAATAAATATATTTGATTAAGATGATGTAGCGATATCACCACCAAGTAAGGCGATGTAGCGACATCCTACTACGCTCTCTCCCGATTTGTCGCAAAGGATCCAAGATCCTAACATACGTGCAATATAGGCCTTCGTGAAGTATATCACATTTTGAGGATGCCCAGCAACTACATCCCATGTAGGATACACTCTATCAAAATATGATAGCTTCAAATTGCCGAAGGATAACTCAGTGGCCATATCGGGCCCGTTACCAAAAACCTCATTACACAATTTTGCCCAATCCATGTAAGTCTGTCTGGTAACGACTTGCCCATCAGTAGGCAATCCTAGTATACCTGCGACATCTTGCAAGGTAATTGTCATCTCACCCTGCGGCATATGGAAAATGTGTGTCTCTGGCCTCCACTACTCAACCATAGCATTGATAAGGCCAGCATCAATCTGAAAAATATAGGTCTTATCAATTTATAAGTTCAAAATACACTAAATTCAACACATTAAACATAACAATATTGTAAGTGTTTACCTGCATATATCGCATGCGAGCAACATGTATGAAACCAGTCTGAGTCAAATACTATGCAACTAGGTCTGAAATATTGTCGGGTGGGGGTCCACCACTAGGTCTACCTCCACGGCGAATCTTTAGCTTTTTTTGTGTTTCATCATTCCAAACAGCATGTGAAATATGAGTGTGTTGTCTGCGCCTCCTAAGTATATCCCATTTATATGGTTTAGGAAGAACATGCGTTGTGGGATCGGTAGGCTCAGGCTCATGGTTAGGTCCAGAACGAGGTGACTTAGATGATGATGACTCGGCCATAATAATATGCTAAAATTTAATAATCATATTATCATAATTTATTTAAGCCAATAAACATATTACAACTAACTAACTATATCGCTAAAATTTAATAATCACATTATCATAATTTATTTAATTTGAAATAAAAATTATTTTTAAAAATTGATTGTGTATGTCTTAGGTAGGTCCTTAATCATAACCTATGTCATAACTAATAATATTCTAAGCCAATAAATATGTTACAACTAACTAACTATTTCGCTAAAATTTTTATAATCATATTATCAAAATTTATTTAATTTGAAATAAAAATTATTTTTAAAAATTGATTATGTATGTCTTAGGTAGGTCTTTAATCATAACATAGGTCAATAACTAATAATATTCTAAGCCAATAAACATATTACAACTAACTAACTATATCGCTAAAATATGTTTCAAGTAATTATTTATAATATAAGTCACTAACAATTTGCTAGATCAATAACAATTTTCAAAGACAATAATACCATATATTTCATGTAATTTAAAAAGCAGATATTCGAACACTTACTTGACTAACGGAGTTTCACTACGCAAAGCCTCAAATTCAAACATAAAACTAGAGAGAAGTCAAAGCAAAGTGCTAGAGAGAGGTAGAAGTTAAAAAGTGAAGTTAAATAGTGAATTTGGGTTATATATAGCGGTCTGCAGAGTCGCGCCTAGGGGGGCATGACTGGTGCAGAGTCATGCCTGGGTGGGCCGTGACTAGTCACGCCTAGGGAAGCGCGACTCAATCCCAGTTGCGCCTGGTGGGGGCGTGGCCTGTTGCGTCCTACTGGGGCGCGATTCATTGCTATAGATCCGTAAATATATTTAAAACTACAATAAATTTGTAATTTTTAAAAAAAATAATATTTAAATTTTGTTTCCACATACGTGTGTGTATATTGATAGTTTAATTTTTGTTAAATGCTATAATAATAAAACAATCCTTTTAGCCAACACTTGTTTATTAATTACATCAACAATTTTGTTTACATCCTATAGATACAGCTAATTGGGTTGGGTTCGTTACAAGGGTGTGGGGACAGGGGGCTAGGGTGGGCCACCGCCCCCCCTAAAATTTTATTAATATAAATTTTATTATATATATATATATATATTAAAAATTAAAAAATAATTTGACAATAAAAAAAAAAATTTGCATTGCATAATATAATAAGATATAATATTTTTTAATATTACAATTAAAAAAGGATAAAATACTTTTGAGAATGCATTACATAATATAATAAAAATCTTTAAGATTATATTGCATAATAAGATAAAATATTTTTTAAGATTGCATTCAAAAATAGGATAGAATATTTTTTAATATTGTATTCAAAAATATGATAGAATATTTTTAAGATTATATTGCATAATATAAAATATTTTTAAGATTGTATTACATCATATAAAATATCTTTAAGATTGTATTGCATGATAAAATATTTTTAGGATTGCATTCAAAAATTGGTTAAAATCATATGCTTAAATTAGTATATAAATAGAAACATATTTTTGTGTTGATAATATACATTTCATTCTAAATAATGTTAGAGCTTTAGAGAGTTTATATTTGTATCATTGAGAGAATTGTTATGAGATCATATAGAAGCGTTTGAAAAATCTGATTCTTAATTCTTCATCAAAATTTAAAGGTACTTATTTATTATTATAGTGGAGTTATCCATTAGATTGATTACTAAAACTGATTGTGTCTTTTTTATCTCTTATCTCCATATATTAATTAAGTCTAATTTTAAATTATAAATTATTTTATTAAGACTCACAGACTTTATCAACTTGTTCTTCATTCCACCTATTCATTAGTTGTAATTGTAACAAAATCCCAGCAAAACTGAAAATAATAAAGCAGAAATTTTCTGCACGTGCGGCCAAGTGTTCACATCTTCTATATCCAAAAACAATATAATGATTTTTCATGATGCGAGATTGACTTCAATTACCTGAGCTGCGTTACCGATCACAAGTTTTATTATATTTATTATGGGAGACTTTTGACTGCATGATTGATATTATTTTTGGAATAGAAGGACCACTAAACTACACTATACATTCCTCTAAAAAAAACTACACTATATATATATATATATATATATATATATATATATATATATATATATAAAGCTCTTAATTGCTCCTTGTTGGTGAATATATAAAACATTATGAAATATTTGATAAGCATCATCAAAACATTACGCGACCAATAAAGTCCAGTGTGATTGATAGATATATAACTGAAATTTTTATACATGTTTACAGAAGTTTATTTTCTTGACCGTGCATACAAAAAAGAGTTTGGTTAAAGAAGTAAATTTAGTTGATGTTGAACAAAAAGTAAATTTGGTGATCTCTACAGTTTGAGATATTAGTTCATGATTTTCAACTATGAAAATAATTAACTTTCAGAAAAACAAAAAACAAAATCGAAACATACCAATAGCAAAATGCACAAAAAAATAAAAATAAAAAATTATATATAGATAGAATAGAAACCAATTTGTGTCCGTGTCTAAATATATATGTTAGAATAATGAAGATGTTTTTGGTTGTGAAAAATGTAACAAATTAACAACCAATTAGATTGAATTCTTGAGGATTCAGTTTAAGTTTAAGTGTAGGTTTCTTAAAGAGGGGTCTGCATTTTAGGTTTGGGGTGTATAAATTTTCAAGTCTTCAATGTTACCTTTGCATAGAAAGCAGAGAAGGCACATATATCACCCACTCAATCCCCTTCCATTTATCTAGGCGTTCACGAAAAAGAATAACAAAGAAATCGGAGAATATTTTGGAACGTAGATATCTCCCTTTCACTCCTCCATCAACTACTCCACTTTTACTTGTTTTGTGCAATGACCCATGACGTATCATTAATGTGTGAATCAGCCAGTTATAATTATTTCAGTGCGTGTCATCTTGAAAGAAAGAAGTTAAATAAAACATGCTAAGGAAACATTACAAGAAAGAAAAAAAGGGGGAAATGATCTAACAATCATATAGAAGAAAGTGAGTGATATAATGGATAACTAGTTGATGATGAGCAATCAATGAGAGAAACAGTGCAAACCCACTCACATAACAATGGACTTGTCTCTTTTGATAGGAAACCAGAAGGCATGGATGCATACATGAGCATTCACATGACACTTTGACAAGACCAAAATACATAACGTCATGTTTGGGGACATCGCTACCATTGACTGCAATTTTTTTATTATTATTTTTTTTGTGTGTGTGAATTCAGATATCCACTAATTGAGAGTCGGAGATTAAATTTGTCTTTGATTTACCATTATAAAGGCTTCAAATGGGATTTCATACATTCATAAGCATCCAACACAAAAGCAACATACTTGAAGTTTCTAAAAAACACTCGTTAACGAATTTGAATTGAACGGTAATCCAAACACGCTGTAATTCATCTAGACATTAAATTCACTTAAAAGATTGATTTTTTCAATATTTTTTTCTATACACACAAAGAGATGAAGATTAAACTTCTAATCACATACTTAAATAACACAATTATCTATCAATCGCAACATATCATATCATGTTAAATAGCGGCAATATTGAATTACACATGTATAAAACTATAATTTATACAAAGTAATTAAATTCGTATAAATTGGTCAAAAACTTTTTTATAATTTTCTCCCTTTTCATGGTGTTTTGCTCTGTTGATTAGGGCAAGACCAATATTTGCAAAACACGTGACAAGTGCACGCCCCACAAGAAAAGTATGTACTTAGAATTATTGAATTAGGATATCCAAAATGAATGTGTTAACAGGCAATCCAAATCCAGAAACTGTTTATAAATTACTCTGTGGTTTTGGTTAGGGTGAGTGAGTGATGAGCACAAGCATTCACTGTAGATACCACCTAGCTAGCCCAGGGTTCCAGTCAAAAAGTCTCTTGCATCTTTGTTGGCCTAAAAAGACTTACAAAGGGCACCAAATTATTTGAACACAAAGCACTCTGCAATGCTAGCTAGAAAAGGAGTGTTTGAATGAAAGAGGGGAATATAAACTCACTTGCTTACAACACAACCCATCATTTCTCTCTCTCTCTCCCCCCCACCAATAACGGCTTAACTTTTTACATTTTTAAAAAAATATACTACAAAGGATAATTGTTTTTATTGTAATGTATATGAAAAAAGTCATGCCCTAACAGTTGAGTTAATCTCTAAATATGTTTGGACAAAACACAATGCGATTTGAGGCAAAGTGAAAGCTACAGGACTATCTTTTCTCTTCTTTCACCATCAACCCAAACCCTTCTCTCTCTATTGATTTGCCTTCAAAACACATTTTTATTAGGGCTCCAATTTTAATGTACGACCCTCCATCCATCTTTTGCTTAAAGTAAAGCGCTCTATCATAAAGCAACATTAAAAGTAAAATATGGCATTATCTACTCAAAAGGGACGTTCATTTTATGATTTTTGAGCCTTCAAATAAGCATCTTCGACCTCTACGAGGCCATGTGGCTGCAAAGCAATATCCAAGTGAAGAAGAGAGGGAAAACAGTGAGAAAGTGAAAAAAGATTAGTTAATAGTATTGGGGCAGAATGGGCAGCTTTAAAGGCTAGAACGGGGAGGAAAAAGTTGCTCTAATTTTGACATGACAGCCTTGTTAATGTAAAGGTGATGGAATTACGTACCATACACTCCCTCTTTTTCCCCAAAAGTTTCTCACTATTTTGTGCTTAATATATCTGATATGCACCAAAACGAACTTGTGTTCATTGAAGTGAAAACTTAATAGTATATTATTAAAAGGGCCAGTAGAATAATTAGGAATACAAATGAATACTATACCTCGTGTTATCTGCGCACAACCGCAGATGACAAAGCAAATCTAGGGATTTCATGGCAGCAGGCTACATGTATGTATTGAGATAATTAAAGTATTGCATATATATAATTAATGGGGTGGTAGTGGGTGAAGAATCTGAAAGTGTCCAATTAATGCGCAGTCTATGTATAAACTCAAAAACATTCATTGTTTTTGCTTTTGATTTATTTTAGAAAAAAGCTAAATTAAATTCTAACCCAAAAATTGGTGAATTTTTTAATATATTAAATAAATTATTCCAAATAAATCAGTACATTTGTATGATGTTCTTCACCATGCTAATTAACTATCAAGCGCAATCCTATATATATTTTCATCTTGATTATAAATATCATTCACTGAATATAATCTTATTCAAGTCAAATAAAAATATTATAAGTGATATATTAATTTTTCTTTCAAGTATATAACATAATTGTATACATAAGATTGGATTTTGATACTACTGGATAAATTGAAATAATCTCATAATTAACAATTAAATCATATATTTGGTGCCAATTGCAACCCTATCCTGAGTTCTTCATAATCATATGTATGTTACAAATCTTACGGTAAGCATTGCAAAGGGCCGTTTTGTATCATGTCATCCTTTATTAATAATGGTATATACGCATGATATTTTCATACTAAAACCATGCAAAAATGTCAAATTAAGTATATTATTGCCAGAGACATATTTCTTCAGAAACTCTGGTAATTAATGGCACCAGCTTTTACTGAAAGCAGTTAATGGGAAAAAACTCCACCATTGAAGTGGTAACAATAATTAGCAGAAGCCATATATGGTCAGAATCTGCTTCCCTTCCTAAAAGACTTCTATTTTGGCTGAGCAAAGTAAAAGGTGAAAAAAGAGAAGGTAAAAATAAATGAATGAATAAAAGGATCAGAAATAACTTTCAACCAAAGCTTGACAGTGAAAATGGATATATTTTACTTTCCCCATGGATATTCAACTTGGCTTAATTGGACATCTACGTACATGATCAAAATGTTGGATTGATCATTGTTTAAATAGTGAATTACCAGTCAAACGAATATGATCAAACCATCTCTCTATGTAAAAATCTTAAAATGTGGGTTATGGACCTAACTCAATCCCAAAAGCTAATTCAAGGGGTGAGAAATGTCCCCCACTTATATACTCTATCTTGATACTATCTCTAGCCGATGTGGGACTTGAGTATTTCCCAATAATGTATATTTAATAATAGAATAATTATAAAAATTACAGAATGATGTAGTTATGTTACTTGAATTATATATAAGGTCAGATGTTCAAACTTCAATCGTAAAATTTGCTCTTAATATTTACAGCTAGCCAATTCAATCCAATTACCAATTAATAACTCATTGAAACCAATTACCCACTGTCTTCAATTGTATTGGCCAGGTAAGACCAGTTTTCACATGAGAAAAACGAATATGATGTGTTATATTATGGAGTACTGGGGACTCAATAGGAGAATGTGGATGGGCTAGTTAGACTCGAGCACTCCTAACTTGTATACACTTTCGTTTTTTTTCTATTTTAAGTGTAGTTTTTTTTTTTTTCCTATTGCATGAGCTTATTCTTCATGTTGAGCTTACTGTCAAGTTAACTCAAAGGTTACAAGTCTGTTTTTTAGTAATTCTTTAAGGCACCTTATTTTTTGCTTGGTGCACCTCAAATTTTCTAATATTCCTTTTTTATCCTTATTCTTCTCTTTCATCCTCTTCACCACCATGCACAGCCCTGCCTTGTACACCGACCAGCAAGCACCTCCGCCGACACCTTCATCAAATCCCGCAACGTATACACACCCCTATCATTCACCATCACACGCTCCTGCTCATCACCCCAAACTCCCCCTCCATTCACCTCCATAGTTTCACCCAATGTTGTTAAATCGTAGAGTCTAGGTAGACTCGGTGGGATGAGCTAAATCGTAAAATCATAGAAACGTAAATCGTATATAAGAGTCTACTTCATATAAAAAAATAAACATAAACTTAATATCCAACATTAAAACACACCAATAAACTGAATATCCCATTATTTTTGGACAAAACTTGCATTTCATTTTTTTAGTTCCTGGAATTTCAACAACATACTTCAAACCAGGATCTGTTCTATTTCCAGGAGCAACATAGAACCCTCAGGGAGCAATCACAACACATAACCCTCAACAATTTGACAATCTCAATCTCAATACACAACATAGTAGCAATCACAAACACAAACACAAACACACTAGCAAACACACACAGGAAGGGACCGAGGGAGAAGAGAAGACAAAACAGAGAGGGACCGAGGGAGAAGTCAAGAAGAAACTAGCAAACACACACAGGGAGGGACCGAGGGAGAAGACCGGAGATGGAGCACTTACCTGTGGGCGCGGGCATGAGAGGGAGAAGACCGGAGATGAAGAAGACTGAAGATGGAGCGCGATGAGAGGGAGAAGATCGGAGAGCACCGAGACGTAGGTACCGTAGAAGAGAATAGGTTTTGGAAAACCTAATTTTTTTTTTAAATACACACTGAGTCAACTCGGCGATTCGATCGGGTTTACCGAGTTGACTCGCATCGAGTCTATACCTATATCCGAGTTCACTACCGAGTTGACCCGATTTGGGAGGCAGAAACATTGACTCGGACGAGTTTACCGAGTCAACTCGGCGATTTAACAACATCGGTCGTCGCCACCTCCCTGATGCACATGTCTCTCTCATTATCCATGTCAGCTATAACCATAATGCTGAACAAATTGCAAGATATAAATTCACTCATTTATCCCCTTTCAAAGCATTTCATCGATTCCTTTCACTGTGTTTAATTGGATATAACAAACACCACCACACCAAATCGCAAGATATAGTTGACTACGACTACTTGTTCAAGTTAGTGACCGGAGACTTTGGCATTGACGAGTCAAACCTCTTCTCTTGATTCACCCGGAACGAAGCTTGGAGACCAAATCCACCATCAAGGTTGAATTTGCCATGCGAAATGTCCCTAAAAATTAATTTATGATGTTACGGATTAAACGATCCATAGTCGGATTGACTAATCCGTAATGTATTTTTTTGTATTATGGATTGCTCAATTCGTATAAAAAAATGCATTACGAATTAAGCAAATCGTAATTCATTTTTTTATTACCTCAAAGGTTATAGGTTTATTATTGGTTGTTAGCTTTCTATAGCTTTCTATACCTTCAAGTTGTGTCTTTATGCTTTTCATAATTATTTTTTTAACATTTTGTGTTGGCCTTCTCAAAGCCAAAATCTGTAATCATTATGGGTCATTCTGGAGTCCAAAAAAATGCAAGAAGCAGCATAAAATGCAAAAAACAACAACCTTTATTATTTTAGTTTGTATAGAGGACGAAGGCTACAAAAAGTAAATTTTCTTATGCATGGTTTTAAAAAAATAAAGACCTTTAGACTTTTCTCATTTCATGGTATTATGGTACACCCTTCACATTTTACCACCACCTCTCTTTTTGTCTCCGGCTACTCTGCCTCCGACCATCATTCGCCATCACCGGAAACGATTTTTGGTAATTGTGCTCCCTCCGCGAATGATCCAAATCTTGCTCCAGTCCACATCGAATTCGCTCAACTGATCCGTTGTTGACTTGGCCATGGCCTTGTCATTTGGAGCCAAAACGGTGAGAATAACCTTTCAAAAACTAGCCTTCCCATTTCGGTGGCGAAGGTTAACAAGAATATCTACCAATTCGTTGTAGCCTCCGTAATGTAAGAGTATTTGGATGAAGTCCTTAACCTAGCGCTTGTCGTTGAAGTGGTGCTTTTGGCCTCCTAGTCCCAATGCCGACGCGATGGAAGGGCCTGGCGCCATGGCATCATAGATTGGGAGGACTGGAGGTGCATCGGCGGGGACAGGAGTGGGATTCTGGAGGTGGTGAGGGTGGAGATCGACCTCCGACGCACCCATGGGGTGAACAACGAAGATGGCAGCGGTTGAAGTCTTCTTGCATGAATCGGGGGACGATGTGGCACTCGATGTTGTGGATGATGTTGTCTGGGCCGAGGACGTCAACCACACGAAGGATCTTGGAGGAGTTATTACAATGAAATTTGAGAGTGCTTCAACATGAAAAGCTTGCAAGGTTAAAGGAGAAGCTTCGTCAAAGTAAGGAACAAGTTACTCAAGGTTAGAAACCTTCATATACCAACATGAATATCTATAGATGCAAATTTCACTCTTTGAACCTAAAATAATGATCATTACAGGAAGATCTAAGATAAAGACTATGTCTGAAGATCTGAAACTTAAATATGGATTGCTTGAATATGCCATATCTATGGTATTTCATTTACTGTTTTGACATTACTATGCTAATGTTATTGCTATGGGCATCATGCTTATACTTTGTCTAGTTTAATTAGAATGTTAATAGATATGTTGGATGGTTTATTTTACTCTTAACAGCTGGAAAAGAATCAAGTGGAACAACAGAAATTCTATCAAGTGGAAGAGGAATCCATGGCACGGGATGGTGCATCGTTGCCATGGCCGGTGGCCAAGTAGCTAGGAAGAAAAAAAAAAAGATTGTGGTAAGATGTTGAATAAGATCAATCTAAATGTCGTTATTTTTATATCAAACACAAAGAAATTTATTACCCCACCATAGCTTGGCCCTTTTCTAGATATCCAATTATTTTGTTTTGTTTCTTTTTTGTTGGCTTATTTTTCATGTTGTGTTTGTGAACAGAATCTCAGCTACCTCATAGGTTAGAGATCTATTTTTAGTTCTATTTTTTTTCCTGTCTAGGCTAATTAAGCTTAAGCACTCCCAACTTATTGATATATTTTAGTTTTCTCTACTTTCCCCAATGTGGGACATGGGTATTCTCCAAATAAGAGATAAAAATATGATTCAATATTGATATGGAAATGTGGTAAAAAAAATTAAAATTTAGAACACAACATAACTAAAATTAATATAAATTAACCTAAAATAAAGATTTTAAATCACAAGATAGAATAAATTCATATTGGTCATGTTCTCTTTGAACCTATTGGTCAAATATGTCATTTTAACTGGCCATTTGTCAAAAGAAACTCATATCAATAAATTATTTTGAAAAAGACTCATTAATATTTTGTTTATAAAAATGATCCAAAATTATCAATCACTCCATTTTCATCCCCACTTTCTCGTTCCCTCACCTCTCTCTCTCTCTCCCTCCTCAATCTCTCTTTTATCTCTTTTCATCTCTCCTTTTTTTCCTCTCACTCTCCTCTTATTAGAAAGACCAGAGTGATGAACTATTGCTTCCCCCTTCTTGTTGATGGATGCAATTTGATGGTCATTGATATTTGATGGCTATGGATTTTCTTCAAAGTTCAAACATACTACAATGAAGAAAAACAAATATTTAATATATTTATATATAATATTGGCTTAAATATGTATTCTTAATATATATCCAAATTTTGCGTTTGTTCCCTAATAAATTTTTTCTTCGATTTTGCTTCCTAAAATTTGAAAAGTTTTGTTTTAGGTCTCTGTCATCAGTTAAATGGTGACGTGTCCGTTAAATATTTGATAACGTGATTTGTGATAGCTCAAAACCGCCAATATTTGTTTCAAAATTATAATTATAATTTATGGCAGTTAATAATTGCCTTAATCAATTAAAGTAAAAAATAAATAAATAAAAAATCCAGGACCTTATTTTGAGTCATCACATCAGTGCTTCATATACCTTCTCCTTCAACATTCAATTCATCTTCCAAAATAGATCTCAAACAAAAAAAAAAAAAAAAAAGTTGCTGCTACTAATTAATTAACAAAGTTCCTATGCTTCCTAATCTCACCATCAGAATCACGGTGGTGTGTTGCACACGATGGCAATGACAATGCAGCAGTATCAAGGTTAGGTGCAGGCGGCGCACGATAGTGTTGGTAGGGGTCACACCAGCATTGTTGATGGCATAGCCGGTGCACGACAGTGCTAGTAGGGGTTTGCGTGTGAGAAGTTTTTGGTCACAGAAGGGTCGCGTGCAACCAAATTTGGAGGAGGAGGCAACATGCAACGTCAGAGGAGGTTGACAGGATTAGTGCACAACCAGATCTAGTGGTTAAGGGGTGGCACAGCGATGCGATGGTGGTGGTGGTCTTTGATGGCAGCACACGTAGATGCTGGTTGGTAGTGTTGTTGATGAACAATGGAGGTGGTGGTGTTTGGAAATTGTAATCTCAAAATGAATTAATTCTAGTTGTTTTTAGTAACCATAAATTATAGTTTTAATTTTGAAATAAATATTGGCAGTTTTAAACCACCACAAATTGTATTTGTAAAAGTTAACTGTCACATCACCAACAAATGGATAAATCATAACAAGAATAAAAAAAAAATCATGTGAGGGAGAAAAACAAAGAAAAAAATTATCAAAGATCAAACACAAAATTTGAATATATATTATGGATCAAAACACATTTAAACCTATATATATATATATATATATATATATTATTTTATAAATTTTAAATATATAAAAATATGAATTGTATTAAGATAGTTAATTTTAAAAGGGTATTGCAATAATATTTATATTATTTTGTCTGTGTTCTACATTATCCATCCAACATTACACGACACAAACATATGTCTTGTAACTTAAGCATTTATTATGTGATGTTCTCTTTACACTATACCTTGATAGGTAAAGCATTTATTATGTGATGTTCTCTTTAGACCATACCTTGATAGGTATCAAATGCTTCACAAGTTTGCTTGTTGGAAGCAATAGCATAAAATAATCTACCCAAATAATATGCAAAACTATAACCCTATTCCCATATAGAACCGAAATATAAAGAAAGAAAGAAAAATGCAAGTGAAATAAAGGAAAGGGAGACAACAATTCAAATAGGGAAATAATATAAACTAACCATGAAAGCTCATTCTATGTTTCTAACAACGTTAACTACCTCAGCTTTCAGCTTATTCAAGATCATCCTGAAGTAATGGAGCAAGCATATACTCCACGGCTGATCTCTGCTTGGTAATTTCATTCAGAATCGCTAATTGAGCTTCCTCACAAGCTCTTGCATTCGGCAAACCAAGTGTCCATCTCCCATCTGCCAAATGATCAGGCATGCTCAGGTG
>PYAF01005856.1:1660721-1719187 GCA_007407185.1 Glycine tomentella
CAGATCCTCCCAGCTATCTTCATGATGTGGCAGGCCTTGCCATTTAATAAGCACTTCTTGCTGCCCCCCTCTGTGGTCCTGGTTTGCATAATCTTCTCAGCATGCACTTGAAGTTCTAAGTTCTCATTCAGAGCCTTAGGTAAAGGTTGAGGCTCACAAGTAGATTTAATTGCTTTCTTGATTAAAGAAATGTGAAATACAAGATGAATTCTACTGTCTTCAGGCAACTCCAGCCTATAAGCCACTTCTCCCACCTTCTGAATTATCTTATAAGGCCCATAAAATCTTGGACTTAGCTTCTCATTTGGTTTCTTTGCCAAAGATTTCATCCTGTAAGGCTGCAACTTCAAGAATACCCAATCTCCTATTTGAAACTCTACTTCCCTCCTATGCTTATTTGCATATTTCTTCATTTGATATTGAGCCTTTAACAAATTCATCTTCAGTTCCTGGAGCAATTCATTTTTGTCCTTGCTCAGCTGATTTATTTCTTCTAATTTAGAAGGAATATAAGCTCCCTTGATTAATAAGGGAGGCTCCTGCCCATATAAAGCTTTGAAAGGAGACATTTTTGCTGAATATTGTAGTTAGTATTAGAACTCAGCCAAAGCCAAATGAGCAGGCCACTGCTTTGGTTTATTTCCAGTCAAACACCTTAAGTAGGTTTCCAAGCATCTATTCACCACTTTTGTCCGCCCATCAGTCTGAGGACGGTATGCAGTGCTCATCTTCAGTTGTGTCCCTGGTTGTCTAAATAATTCCTTCCAGAATTGCCTCATAAACAATTTGTCTCTATCAGAGACTACAGAAGTGGGAAATCCATGCAACCTGACCACTTCTTTAATGAATACATCAGCAACCTCTTTGGCAGTAAAAGGATGGCTCAAGGCTAGGAAGTGAGAATACTTAGTAAATCTGTCTACTATTACCAAAATAGTATCCTTACCTTAAGCTTTAGGTAAGCAGCCAATGAAATCCAAGGATATATCAGCCCAGACCCTATTAGGAATAGGTAAAGGCTGTAATAACCCTGCAGGAGCTAATGTACTAGCCTTATTTCTCTGGCAGACCTCACACTCAGCCACATATTGCCTCACAGCCTTCTTCATTCCATGCCAAAACACTACTCCAGCCACTTTTCAGTGTTCTAAAAGCTCTTTTAAGATTACAGAATTCTGGAAGAATTTCTGGCCAATACCAATCTGTCTTTGTAGTATAATCTACCTCCTTTGATAGCATATCCTGGTTTCTCCATTGTTCTAGTTAACAGTCCCTTATACACCTCATACACTTGAGGATCATTCTTCCTCCCATTCACCCCATTCCTCCTGTTGTACCATAGAAATAGCAGAAAATGCAAATTGCCTGGATAATGCATCAGCAACCACATTCTCTCTTCCAGGTCTGTATTGAATCTCAAAATCATACCCAATCAATTTAGTGGCCCATTTAAATTGATCTTCATTCAATAGCTTTTGTTCATTCAAGAACTTTGGGCTCTTTTGATCTGTTTTAATTAAAAATTTCCTCCCCAACAGATAATGTCTCCATCTCTTTACTGCCAACACTACAGCCATCAATTCTCTCTCATATACAGATTTGAGTTGACCCCTTTCAGACAAGGCTTTACTCCAGAAAACTAAAGGCCTTCCTTCTTGCAGCAATACTGCCCCTAACCCAGTACTAGATGCACCTATTTCCAAAACAAACTGCTTGGAAAAATCTGGTACCTTTAAAATAGGTAACTCTTTCATGGCTGTCTTCAACTGTTCAAAAGCAACAGCAGCCTCTTCTCCCCATCTAAAAGCATTTTTCTTTAACAATGCATTCAGTGGGTTGGCTATCTTTCCATAATTTTTAACAAATCTTCTATAATACCCTGTCAGCCCCAAAAATCCTCTCAACCCCTTAACATCTTTAGGTTCTGGCCATTTTGACATTGCTTCTAACTTGCTGGGATCAGCCTCCACCCTCCTACCAGAAATAATATGTCCCAAGTACTCTAAGGACCTTTGCCCAAAGCTACATTTTTTCTGTTTACATACAACTTTTGTTGTTGTAACACTTGCAACACAGCCCTTAAATGCATATTATGTTCCTCCAAATCAGCACTATAAATCAGAATGTCATCAAAGAACACCAATACAAACTGCCTCAAGAAGGGTCTCATTACCTCATTCATAAGATCTTGGAATGTGACAGGAGCATTGGTCATCCCAAAAGGCATAACCAAGAACTCATAATGTCCTTCGAGTCCTAAAAGCTGTTTTCTACACATCTTCCTCCTTCATTCTGATTTGGTGATACCCTGCCCTGAGATCTAACTTGGAAAACCATTCAGCCCCCCCAATCTCATCCAACAGCTCTTCTATTATTGCCATAGGAAACTTATCAGGTGCAGTAATCTTATTTAAAGCTATGTAATCTATACAGAATCTCCAGCTTCCATCTTTTTTCTTAACCAGAATTATAGGACTAGCATAAGGACTAATGCTAGCCCTAATAATTCCTACTGCCAACATGTCTCTTACCAGCTTTTCTATCTCATCTTTCTGGTAATGTGGATATTTATAGGGCCTCAAATTAATGACATGATCTTTGCTTCTATAAGGTGGCAAGCTGTGAGATTCCTTAAAAACCCTGTGAGATTCCTTAAAAACCCCACTGAACTGATCCAATGTTTCCATTACAGAAACAGGGATTTCGCTACCTCTTCTTTGGCTTCTACAAATTTTAACTCCACCATGGACCCCTGATCTTCCTTCAATAAGACACCTTGAATAGATTTCAGACTGATAGCGGCCTTGATCAATTCTGGATCAGCTTTCAAACTCACTTCTTTGTCCTCCACTTTGCCAGTCAAGGTTAATTTCTCAAAATTAGCCTTCACTTCCCCCAAGCTGGCCAACCATTCCACCCCTAACACCAAGTCAGCCCCACCTAACTCAAACAAATAACAATCCTGCATAATTTGTAACTTTGGCAACTCAATGACCAAGCTTCTACACAAGCCTTGACACCTCACCTTGTGCCCATCTCCCACTTCTACCGAATATGGATTAGTCCTTGTTACCTTCTATTTCATTTCCTTCACCAGTTTTGTTGAAATAAAATTGTGGGGTAGCTCCACAATCTATCAAGATCACCACCCTTCTACCCTTAATCCTGCCCCACAATTTGAGGGACTTCTTTGTAGTGAAACCCTCAAATACTGTGTAAGGGCAGTTGATACAGCTCTTCACTTTCCTCAGTTGTCTTTCCTTCTTGCAACTCCTCTTCCTCCTCTTCTTCCATCACCATCAACCTTAACTGCTTGTTTTTACAAACATGGGTAGGGTGGTATTTCTCTTCACATGTAAAACACTCCCCCTTCCTCATCTTTTCATTCACTTCCACTAGGGACAGTTTGTGGAATGTCCTCCTTCCCCTCCAGCTCTCACTGCTAGCTTTAGCTACCATTCCAGATTCAACTCCCTTCCTTGCCACTGTTGGCCCTTCTTTCCAATTCTTTTGGCTCCAGAAACTGGGTTTCTGTACAGAAAACCCCTTCCCATTGCTTCTTGGCAGTTTTGTCGAAATCCTTCTTTTCTTCCACTTGTCTTGCCTTGCCCATGGCCTCCATCAAATTTTTTGGGTCAAGCAACCTCACCTCTGTGCTTATTTCTTCTTTCAGACCCTTCAAGAAAACTTCAACCAAAAGGACCTCATCCAAACCCTTCACTGTACACACCATTTTCTCAAATTGGCTTATAAAATCCTGCACTGTCTCCTCCTGCTTCAAAGCTAATAAGGACTGAAAGGGACTTCCTACCATTGACCCTTGGAACCTTTGAGTAAGTGCAAAGACGAACCCTTCCCAAGACTGGTTCGGGTTTCGCTGCTCCCACCACTGGAACCACCCCAGGCCTCGCCTTCCAAAGCCATCAGCACCACCTCCATCCGTTCTCCTTCGTCTACCTCCTGCAACCTGAAATATCCCTCCACTCTGGCTAACCACCCAAACACGTCCTCTCCCCCAAACGTCGGCATCTTCACACTCCTCCATCGCGCTCCGTACTCACGCTCGTTCTTCCGCGACCTACCCATGGGTTCCCCCCTGAGTGCGTTGCCTGGTGTCGCGTTCTTCTCCATCGCCACTGCTAATCTATGCACCATCAATTCCATCGAGCCAAATCGCGATTCCGACAACTCACGACTCTCCTCTAACGCCTTCTCCATTGCGTCCATCCTTGCCTCCATTTTGCTGTTTGTTTTCGAAACCATTCACCCTTCCAAGCCTCAGAATCTGGAGCTCTGATACCAGTTGATAGGAACTGGACCAGAGAATGAAGAAATGATGATTTGTATTGATGCAAATTGCAGTTTACAACAATCACAGAGTGAATTCGAGGTGCACTCAACCTCCAACTAATTTCCCAACCCCTTGTCCCTCTCTTTCTATTCTATTTTTAATCGTTTCCTTCAATTAACTAACTAACAGTTACTTACACTAACTGTCAGTTACCCACTAATCAGTTACAGACTCAACTAACTACCTTTTCTCCTATTGTACACCTGCCCCCATCTATTATTACATCTATCACATTATTTATAATCTGGCATAGTCATTTATCAACAACCATTATCCTTTCTATAACCAAATCCTTCTAACTAACAAGATTTCACCTTTGATCTCCCCCCCACCTACAGGTCCTCCTACTGGCACATACACAGAAACAAAAGGTGGACAAGAGAAGATAGAACAAATGTGTCTCAACACTATAAATTCTATGATGAAAAAAACAATAACAAAATCTACAAATCACCAACCTTTTGGAACAAATTTCACTGTTTGAGCTATTAATATTGAAACTAGACATGAAACCTTCCCGATGAGCACCTAAATAGGTCCCATTAATACTCTCAGATCCATTTGACTCATGGCATATAACTCTTTCCACTTCATTCAAGCACTTTGAAAAAGTTATAACATCATCATGGACATCAGAAGGATTCCCTTCACTTGGAATCCTCACATTTAAGTTCAATATATGATACAAGATAACACCAGCCACATTGTTAATCATGCTTCTTCCACCAACAACCTGAAGAAGGCGGGATATGATATATATAGCGAAGTGATAGCAGACAAATCAGATCCCTGGAGAAAAGATTATAGTTTTAATGAGTACATCACATGAAAAAAATATGGAATAATATGCAAGTGTGACAAGCAACTGAATTGCAGGAGTTTCCACCAAGATTATTTTCATATTTCTTTCCTTTCATATCAGATTTTTGTTCAATTTTATTATTAGCACACTATAAGAAGCATGAAAAATACAAGTATAAGAGAGACAAAATTATTTAATTATGATGGTGTGACAGTTCTCTCTTTTGAAATGATTAAATCTAAAAACTGAATGACCTACTTAAACTTAAGAAGTGGATTTTATGATTAATTTAAATGATGATTTTCTCCTCTCTTTTCAATTAAAATAAAAACAAAATTCATGGATCTTAGAAAAACAAAGACAGAATTCCAAGTGGGGAAATTCCCATTCTTTCATGATATAGAGTATAGATCAAATATTGGATTTAGGTTGTCTAAAGAGAGAAGGTGAATAAAGTGAGAAAGTAAGGGTGAGTTCTCCTTGATTTTAATTAAAGTACCTTGTATGCTTAACTCATTTCAAATCCAGGATGGATACACTCTTACTTTCTCACTTTATACACGTCACTTTAGGGGAGTCAAATCCCTAAATATTCACAAATTGGAGGGCTAGTCCCTATCATAATTAACAAAGTTAAACACTAAAGTTAATATATGGATGATACAGAGGCAGAGAGAAACTAAAACTAAAGGTATGCTAGTTTGCAGGAAAGTTTCGCATCTCGCACATTTTTATTCTTTGAAGCCATAAATGAGAATAGTAGAGGAAACACAAGCCCATTCAGAAGATTTTCCGTAACCAGTCTAGTCAAATGAGGCTCGCCAACACTAAGAATGTCTTTAAAGTAGTACAGTTCATCTGCAATTTTGTCAGATTCAAGAATAACCCCATTTCTTCGTTTTTGAGTGTCCATTTTCCTGCTACAGTGTAGGTCAGTTAGCTCCATAAGTTAGAACTATTTTGTTGCCTATAAAGTACCAACAATTATTTTATAAAAAAATATTCAAGTAGCATACCCTTTATCATAGATAAAATCATCCAAGTGAAAGCATAAATCGCTTAATCTACGAACCAGGTCAGAGAAATATTCTGAAACTGGAGAAGTTGATATAAATTGATAGACCATGTCATCACTAACTGTAGAATCAAGATAAAAAATGTTACAAACTTCAGTAATCTATTGCACTAAAGCATGCTTATAACTTGTAAGCAATTCAAAGAGCAGTGGAATACCATTGTAGATGTTCAGAACTAATGCACGTGTTGCTGTCTGGATCATCTTTTCTTCATGCTGAGCAAATCTTAGAGCTTCAGTGTACAAGGGAAAAGAGACTACAGCATCCTGCAGTTGAATGTTGAAACAAAGAGAATATTAAAATACTTTTGCTGAATTCTGCTGGACAAAAGCCTTGTATATCCAGTAAAAATCAACTGATGATGATTGTTCCCCCTTCACATTGCATTCACAAGTGATTATTGATTGACTGAAAATAATATTACATTATCTTTGCTAACAAGATTATTGATCTACTGAAAAAAGTTAAACAGCTGCAGCCTAATAAGTGCAACCATAAAATAATTCAAGCCTTGTGTTTTATCCAAAGTGGGAAGATAATGATCTTGATCTAACAGACAGCAGCTAAACATTAAATTTATTGTTTTAAACTTACCCCCTGAACATTCACAAGAAGGCAAAGTGTGTCTCTGTTTATTTTATTGCTAATTGCCCTGAATGAAGTAACAAACAAAACGTTAATTTTTTATATAAATTACTGTAACATGAAAGAAAGAAATATGTGAAACAACATATCAGAATTACAAAATTTCCACGCTTTCCAACACTATTCAAAACAAATAAATAAAAAAGGAGGGAAAAAAATGTCAAACATATAGCTTCATGTCTTCAAACAAGCAGGGAAAAGTCGCAACAAATGTTTAGTGACAAAGAAAGATGCAAAGGAGAGGAGGAAAGGATTATAACCTTAGGAAAGAAACATAGTATGGAGCTAGATCTCCCCCATCAAATTTGTAGGGATGCAAAATAATGCTGTTGATATAACCATTGCTGAAGCAATAAACTGCACCATGCAAATAAGGAACACCAATTTATGTTAAGTACCAGTACTTACCCAAGGAGACAAGGACTTAAGAGTGACACTATGTTTTGTAAAATGAATACTTCATGTACATATCAACTAAGTATGCATACACAAGTAAAACTCAGAAGTCAATGAGCTTAATCAGAGACATCAACATAATATCAACCATCTTACAAATTGCATGTTCACTATCCATGTTTTGAATCATTATGCTCAAATACTGAAGCAGTGGCCCCTCAATTTTCGAATCTTGACCAATCTTAAGTATGCGAACAAAGTCCGCCAGCACTTGTCGTTCCATGAATCACCTAAATATTTACAATCAGTCAAAATTATAAAATCCACGTCCAGAAAACAACACCAACAGAAGAAGAAAGAACGAAATTTCCACCACAGATTCATACTCAAAAATTTGAGGATCTTGTCTATCACCATAAGTCACAATCTCCACAACAGATTGCAACAAATCCATCACAAGCTCCTGCAAGAAATAGCATGCATAAGTGCATCGCGGTTTTCTCAAGCAAAAGAAGACGCACACACAAATTGACGCATGTTACCCTGTTATTCTGGTCCACAACTTTGATTTTCTGCAGTTCATTGATTACATATCTGTAACCGCATCAACGACATTAAAATCCATCAGCACCGAAAAATAATTCACAGTATTATTTAAAAAAGTTCACACTCTGAAGACATGATCAACCTCAACATGCATTGTATAAATTCAATTCGTCACCAAAATTTACGAATAATTAAGTTAATTATGAAAAATAGCAACGAAATCTCACACCGGTCCCTAACGAGGCAAACTCGAATGAAGCAATGACGGAAATTTTGATTATACACTTACTGGACAAGAACAACCACAACATGCATCATAGAAATTCAATTTGTCACAAAAATTGACGTTAATTAAGTTAATTACAAAAGCGAAATCTCACACCGAAACCTAACGAGGCAAATTCTGACGAAGCAATGACGGGAAAAAAAATCGATTCATCAATCACTTACTGGAAGTGTTGAACGGAGAAGCGATCGATGGATCGCCAGAGAGAGCGCAACATGGCGGCGACCGTGTGAGGGAATGAATGAGAATGAAGAGAGTGATGAGGTGTCGCTGTTGAATGCAAAGGTTGAAGAGCTTGTGGAAGAAGAAACGGTGTTGGTGTTTCGCATTGTATAATGAAAAGAAGAAGAAATAAATGGCGCAATTGACAGTGGATTTTGGTTTGGCTGGTTGGTAGTGAGTTGCAGTAACCACCCAACAACCTTTCAACAAGTCAGTATTCAAATATGACTAAATGAACCATGCGGAGATGCGTCTTTTGCAACGCTGAAAAAAGTGCAAAATATCTCGGCCATGCTCGAGTGTGGAACATCAATATTGAGTAAAGATGTTGAATTTAAGATATGATATTTAATTTTTAATAGAGGAAAGGAGATAAATAGATTTATTATTAAAAAAATGATGTTGATAAATTTTCATTTTTATATATCATTATAAAATCTATCAAAATTGGAATTTATCATTAAAAATTCTTTAACCTCCTAACTGCTTTGAGATTCTGAATACTTTTTTTTTGTTTAATAAAATTATATCTAAAATTTTGAACTATTATATATGTTCTTCATTCTTTTTTATGGGTTAAATGTTGGAAAGTTAAGTTAAGAAGCTAATAGATTTTTAAATATATATCTTTATTTTATTCATATTTTTATTTATTATAATTTATTAAAAATTTGGGAGAGAAATTTATTAATAAAATTTGGCTTAAATATGTTTTTGATCTCTAATATATACACGAATTTTAAGTTTGGTCCCTGATAAATTTTTCCTTTGAATATGCTCTTTGATATTTGAAAATTTTTGTTTTAGATTTCTGTTGTCAATTAAGTGATGATGTGTCTGTTTAATATTTGATAACGTGATTTGTAGCGACTCAAGAATCGTCTGTATTTATTTCAAAATCAAATTTCAGTTGATATTTGATAACGCAGTTAAAATATGTCAGTATTTGTTTCAACTCAATTATCCCTTCGTACACCCTCAAATTTGAATCTTCGTTAATTTAATGTTTTCCCTTTGTGCCAAACAAATCACACCCTCTCAGAGGTGCAACCAAATCTACAAAACCTTTTTCCAAAAGTCTGTCGCGGAGAGGAAAAGGGGAAGCCATAGAGTTAGAGGCGTCGATGACCTCTCCAATAGTACCCTACCAAACCCTTCTCCATCCACTTACTGATGAGCTCAAGGAAGCAATAATCATTGACGGTAAAGAACTGAGCTGCATGTTGTCGTTGCCAATGATGGCAATGAGAAGTTCGTCGGAGTGAGGATCGATGAAGATGACTTTCTATTGGTTAAAGGATTTCTTCTAAATGAATCTTCTAGAAGTTGTGGAAGACTAATTCTACGGTGGATAGTTTTTTCCCTTTCTAACTTGCTAAAGTTTTTGCAACTGTCAAATTTAGTGGCTCTCAAATGAACGGTGGGGATATTTTGAGGGAAAATCAAATGGAATGCATAAAATAATAATATTTTGAAATGGAACTTGGATAATTAGAATTTAATATTCCCTTTCTTTTAAAAATTGAATTGCACTCGCGTGAGACTCGTGTGGTCCCTTTCCCATTTGCAAGCTTCCCTGTCTCTTTTATTCCTTTCATTTCACGGTGGCTTTGTTATTTATCCTCATATTCTGTTGGCTTGTGGGTCTTTGGTGTCTCCCTTGAGATCGTGGTTATCGATGGATTAGAGGTCTTAGATCACAATTTCCACTTGACACCACTTTGGTTTTCACTTTGTTTGCACCATTCCAGACACGTTAAAGTTTTGGTTCGTGAAATTGGGGGAGTACGGAGGGGTAATTGACCGGAGTCATTAACGATGGATTTTGGAAAAACCGTTGTTAAGATTAGTGAAACTACGATGATTTTGGGAAAACCGTCGTTGGGACTTGTTAACATTAGTTAGTCTACGATGATTTTTGGAAAATCGTCGTTGAGACTCATTGGTCAAGGATGATTTTTCTAAAATTGTTGTGGTTTTGTTGTGTAAAAACACAGAGGCCTAGGCTTAATAATTTTCGTGAAACTCTTTGTCTTAGTCTCACTTCGAACATCATATGTCTAAGTCTCGAAGCTTTGCTGCCCTGAAACACGTGACTGTCACGCCCAAGCCTCGATTCCCTGATACTCATCAGTGTCGCGTCGTCGTGGTTTGTCCGTTGTGCCGCCACACCGTGCCACCATTATTGTCATCTTCTGTCACCGTTAACGAAGAAGAACCCTGACTCTCACTTGTGTGGTACTGCCATGGTGATGAAGATGGTGGACAAAACAGAGGATATAAGCAACCTTGAGTGTGCAAGGATCTTAGGCACAACATCATACCCAAATACAATTACAAAGAATCAAAAAGTGAAGGTGGACAGAAGAATTTACTATATAAGGATTTTTGAGGAACTACTATTTCAACCTAGGAGATGTAGTTGCAATGGGTGGTGATACCAAATGTCAATCATGTATGAAAGTTCCATGGCAAGCCAGATGGGTATCAATGTACAGTCTGTGGAGGGCGAGGACGAAGGTGAACCTATGTGGGATACAAGCGATGGCCTTGGGGGTGGTGGCCAGTGGTCGGATAGAAAGAGTGAAGAAGCGAAGGGGAGAAAAAGACACGTTGGAATGTCCAATGGGTAAAGGGGATGGAAGGCAACAATACTTATTAGATGAAAGTTGTCATAGGGATGTCAAGGTTCAAATTGGGGGGAAGCTAAAAGGAAATTTTAAGACATTGGAAAGGGTTTTGGTGGCTAGTCAACAACAAATATTGCACGAAAATAGCAAGATGGTGGCTAACCATGGCAATTGGAAGGTCAAATCAAAGATAGAGTTGGGGAAAAAGATTACAGATAGGGGACAAGGAATCAAGTGTTTGGTACAAAATGATCATTGTGAAAGGGAATAATCACATGGAAAAATGGAAAGAGAAAGGAATGAAGATGCCATAGTAGATACATCAACATCACATGGTAAACGGGTTCAGAGTGGGTCAATTGGACCATTTTCTCTAATGCTTTGTCCTACGACAACTATTGGGTCGTTAGTAGAAAAGGAGAGCGTAAACAAGGCCATTTGTGAATATGAGAAGATGGTCCAAGTAAATAATGAGAAGAAGAATTTGGCTTTGGCAGAGATGGGCCTTAAGGTGATTGGAAGATGGGATAGTAATGCAGCTGAGAATAGAGAGGAGGAGAAAGACCCACAAGACAACCCTCAGCATTTTGAAGCTACTGCACCTATGTCCAAAGGCCCACTTTCAAAATCTTCTAGTATACTTACACCTATTAAGTCTCCATGTGGTAGCATTGTAAGTGGTAACTGCTTGGTGAGATTTTTGGATATAAAGGCAGAGGCTAGGAGGATTTATAGTTTTAGTGATATCTTAGAAGTTGCACATAAGCATTGCGGGACAAAACAACAAAACATTAACAAATTGGAAATGTTTAAGGAGATGGATACAACTAAAGCTACAAATGCAGAGAAAGTATTCGACAAAGGTAATGTAGTATTTATCAAATGAAAGTTCACTTATACCATGTTAGGAGGTTGGGAGGGTTGAAGTGAAAATTTATATAATGTCTAGTTGTCAAATAGGAAATGCATATTGTGTCTATTCATGAAATAAAGAAAGAAGTAATTACTAAGGAGAATTGTCAAGCTAAATGGGAGATTGTGAAGTGGAATGGGTTTTCTAGCCATCAACCAACGCAGTTGGAGCGTTATTATGTTTGTGGAGCAAGGAATCATTCCCGTTGAACAATTCCTTTCAAGGAGAAGGACTCATTATATTGGAAGGCATATGGAAAAAAGGTGTACATAGGGTGTCAATTCATCAATATCTCTTCACCTTGTGATTTGGAATTAAAAAGTGGACTTTGGGAGGAATTGAAATCCATTAAGTACAATAGTAGTTGTGAATTACGGTGTAAGTTGGGAGACATTAGTTATGTTAAAAGACTTTGTGAGTAACAAGGAGAGTCTTTGGTGGATCATGGAAGTAGGGAGAGGAGGGAGTTCAATTAATTCATCAATGATATGGGCTTAGAAGACATACCTTTGTTTGGGAAAAAGTTTGGACCAAATGGCAAGGCTAGAAGTAGAACTGACCACTTCTTGGTATCAAGAGAATGGATTACTACTTGGAATTAAAGCTCACTATATGTGTTGGAATGAAATATTTTTGACCATTGCCCGATTATTTTGAAGGATGTTAATGTGGATTGGAGACCTAAAAATTGTAGGACCCTTGATTGTTGGCTTGAAGATAGAGAGCTTGAAAAGGTTGTGAGGGATGCATGGGAAGATCAACAGATCCATGGTAGGGGGACTTTATCATCAGATAAAAGCTTAAAAGGTTGATGCAATGCTTAAAGGAGTGCAATAAAAGCAACTTTGGGAACATTAACAAAAACATTTCAATAATCAAAACTGACTTAAATGAGCTGGATAAGAAGAAAATGTTGGCTTGAATAGAAGGAAGCTAGAATAGGATTACAAGAACAATATTGAAGAAATGCTCTATATAATGAATCTCTCCTCAAGTAAAAGTTAAGATCCAAATGGCTTAGAGAAGGATATTGTAATTCAAAATTTTCCATATATTGGTGAATTAGAGAAGAAGGAAGAATATGATTAAAGGTGTTTTGGTGGGTGGGGCATAGAAGAAGGATCTGAATTATGTGAAAGAAGATGCAAGGAATTTTTTACACAAATATTCAATGAGGAGCAATGGGATATACCTCACCTTGATGGATTGACATTTGAGAAGATTCCAAACATGAATAATGAAATGTTGCTTAGAAGACTTGGTGAGGAAGAACTAAAAGAGGCAATTTGGGATTATGGCAATTCAAAAAGTCCAGGTCCCGACGGCTTTAACTTTAGATTTGACAAAGAATTTTGAAACACCTTGAAAAAGGATGTTCTTAAATTTTTAGATGATTTCTATGAATCCAGTACTGTCACTAGAGGAGCTAATGCATCTTTCATCACACTTTTCCCAAAGACAAGCAATCCACAAGGTTAGGGTGATTATAGACCTATTTCTCTAGTATGTTGCATGTATAAGATAGTAGCAAAGATTTTGGCCAAGAGACTACAAAAGGAGCTTCATGGTGTCATTGATGAAAGACAAAGCGCAGTCTTAGGGTTAGAAATATCTAAATAGTGTGATGATTGCCAATGGAGAGGTTTAGGAGGCTAAGAGAAAGAAAAGAAAATGCATGATCTTTTTAATGAGTAGATTAGTCCTTCATGATAAATGGATCAAGTGGCTATATGGTTGTCTTTCATTGAGCTCGGTCTCCATTCTTGTCAATGGTAGTCTAACCAAAGAACTTGGGCCACAAAGGGAATTAAGACAAGGTGACCCAATATCTCCTTTTCTATTCAACATTGTCGTAGAAAGGCTAAGTAGTCTTATGAGGGAGGCTTGTGCAAAGAATCTTTTTTCAGGATTTAAAGTAGGAAAGAAAGAT
Organism: Glycine tomentella; assembly: GCA_007407185.1. Classification (NCBI taxonomy): domain Eukaryota; kingdom Viridiplantae; phylum Streptophyta; class Magnoliopsida; order Fabales; family Fabaceae; genus Glycine; species Glycine tomentella. Next base: position 1,674,519 of record PYAF01005856.1, read on the forward strand.
GTGGAGGCTAGCTTGCTACAATACGTGGATGATACAATTTTTGTTGGGGAATTAAACTTTAATATTGTGGTGGTGGTTAAAAGTATTATGAGATGGTTTGAGCTTGCTTCCGGATTAAAAGTGCACTTTCATAAAAGTAGGTTTGGAGGAATTGGAGTGGATCAGGATGTGGTGGAAATATATGTTATATACTTGAATTGTAAAAAATTTTCTTTGGAGTGGATCCTTAGAATGGAGGTTTTTTTGGAGATGTGAGGATGGGAGGGAGAAAATATCACGGGTGAGTTGGAAAAAAATTTGTTCACCCAAAGAGCATGGGGATCTAGGGTGAAAAATATTTCCTTGTTTTATGAAGCACTTCTTTTATAGTGGAAGTGGAACATTTTTCACCATAGGAGGACTCTTTGGGAGAAAATGATAGATTCTAAATATGAAAGTTGGAAAGGCTTAAATGAGGGGGAGGTAAGGGCATGTGAGTCCATTGGTGGAGAGATTTAAAAAAAGTGTGTGGGGGGCTCATGACTCTTGGTTTGATAGCATAATGGAGTGGAAAATTGGAGATTGTAAAAACACTAGATTTTGGGAGGATGCATGGAGAAGGAATTTGAGTCTTCAAAATGTCTTTGCTAGAATGGACTTATGTTCGGAGAAACGAGGGGAGATGGTTGAAAATATGGGCCATTGGGATCAAGGAAGATAGAGGTGGGAATTCAAATGGAGGGGAGAGTGGTTTGAATGGGAAAAGAACTTTGTGATTGAATTCCATAATTTGATGAAGGGTGTAACCATTAGAAGCCAATTGGATGGTTGTTGGCTTTGGTTAGAGGATGTCTCAACTATGTTTACGACCAAATCAACTTACATGGGTTTGCATAATATGAGGATTGGATCAATTGAGATGGACATTTTCAAAAGCTATGGCAAATTAAAATACCACACACAAAGTGACATTTCTTTTGTGCAGACTTCTCTATGATAGGATACCTACCAAGTTATATCTCTCCAAAAGAAAAGTTTAGCTCGAGGGTGAGGATTTGCTTTGTGTCTTTTGCCATGGCATGGAGGAAGACACTTCACATTTGCTATTCTCGTGTCATGTTGTACATGAAATTTGGAAAAGGTGGTATATTTTGTTTGGTCTCAGCATGATACTACTTGATAATGCAACTGATTACTTGTGGCAAAATCATTTTGAAGGGTTTGATAATGCACTGGTTTCCAAGTATCCACTCTTCTAAAATTGGCCCCCACAGGGATGCCTAGGTATACAAAAGGGACTTTCATCAACTAAAAATTTAGAATGGAAGCAAATTTATGCATGATTTCCTTATTGACTCATAATCTTGCCAGCTTGCTTTTATGGAAATTCACCTTTAGACCCGACACCAATTAAAAGCTTCTTCGGAAAACTTTCCAAGTGAAAACATTGTTAACCTTTGGTTGTCCAAAGAGTAGCACATGATCTGCAAATTGAAAGGAGGAAATTTGTAGTGCCACATCACCCACCCACAACCCGTCAGTATTCCTTTTGACACTGCATTTCTCACTAGGCCACCAAGACCTTCTGCCACTAAAAGGAACAAGAACTGTGCTAGCAGATCGCCTTGCCTTAAACCCCTTTAATTTTCAAACTCTTGGGTTGGAATCCCATTAACTAGAACTGACATAGTTGAAGACTCAACACAATCTTTCATCCAGGATATCTACTTGTAACAGAAGTCACATCTCTTCAACATGTAGTATAAGAAAGACCATCTAACAGAGTCGTGTTTTTCTCAAAGTCTACCTTAAAAATGATGCACTCTTTCCTCTTTTCTTTTACCACCTAAATTACCTTATTTGTTATAACCACCCTATCCAACATATCCCCCCCCCCCAAAAAAAAAAGCCAATTGTGACTTATGAACCACCTTATAAAACACTCTCTTCAATCTATTAGACAAGACCTTTGCCATTATCTTGTATAGACAACTCACAAGGGATATAGGTCTATAATCATTCAAACCAATAGGACTCTCAACCTTATGAATATGTTCCAGAAAATTTGCATTAGAGCCTTGAGGCAATATTCCATTTTTATGAAACTCCTTCATCATCTTTAGACTGTCCTCCTTGAGTAATTCCCAACAACATCCGATGAAGTGAAAATTGTAGCCATCAGGACCGCGGAATTTATCACCATCACATTCCCATATAGCTTGTCTTATTTCCTCTTCCAAAAATTTATCCACCAACAAAGAGTAATTGTAGTGATCAATAGAAACAAAGGGGACACCATCAAGTGAAATAGCACTACCCCTTGCTCTTTGAATTTTGCTTCAAAGAACATCTCCACTTCCTCCTTAACTCTCATTGGTTCCTTTTTCTATCTATCATTTTTGTATAACCCCTTCAAAGCATACGTTATTTTATGCCAATTTACCACCTTGTGAAAAAACTTAAGAGTTCTCGTCCCCTTTTCTCAACCACCTTATTCTGGATTTCTAATACAACATTACTCGTGCCTTCTTGATAGAAACCAAAATTCATCTACCATTTTCTTGCTTAGAGTTTTCTCTTGCTTTTTTATGAGTCTTACCTCATCTTTAAAATCCAAGGCTCTAATCTCCTTAACAACATAACCTTGTTTATTTTGCACATCACCAAACACCTATACATTCCATCTTTAGAGCTCCAACTTCAATCTTTTTAATTTTTTCTTGAACACATATGTTACTTACCCTTCTACCTTGATGTTCTTGAGAGATTGTTGCACAAAAACTAGAATAGATGGATGGGAGAACCAATAGTTGAGGATCCAAAAAGGTTTTGGACCGTAATCGTAAACAACATCTTTAACCACCAAAGGACAATGATCTGAAATGGATCTATTCAAGACATATTCGGTTGAATGAGGCCATAAGAACAACCACTTCGAGCTCACAAGACATCTATCAATACGACTCACCATGTTTCCCGATGAATTAAACCATGTGAATCTCTTCCCCACTAAAGGAATATCAAACAGTTTCATATTTGCAACGAATTTACAGAATTCCTTAATTTCCACTAACTCATAATCCATTATACCTCTTACACCTTTTCTCTTCTTCTTTGCCCAAATGGCATTGAGATCGCCAATCAAGCACCACGCACCATTCCCAAGGAGGTTCTCAACATCTTCAGCCTTTGCCACAATACCTTCTTGACCTCCAAAGTGCACAGTGAATAAATATTAAGAATAGCTAGCGGATTAGATTCATCGTTTATTGATCCTCTAAAACCAATGTAACCCATACTTGGAAAAACACCACTCAAATTAAAATAGTTTTTCTTCCATAATCATAACAAACCACCTTTTGTATTTCTAGCTAGAAAAGTCTTCCAATCCACCAAATAATCACCCTATAAAGCAAAGCATAGGCTATCTGTCATCTCTTGTTTTTTAGTCTCTTGCAAGCAGGCCAAAACATGATCTTCTTCTTTAATTAACTTCCTCATCTCCCTCCACTTGACCCTCTCCCTTAGACCTTTAATGTTTAAGCATAATATCTTCATAAAAAACCACATACATCCCTTCCTCTAGTTACTTTTGTGATTTTGTCAATCTCTTTCTTATAGCTGCCCTGCATTTCCTTGTAAGTATGTACAACCTTCTACAAGCATCCCTCCATTAGGACCCCAGATACCTAACCAAGTTAAAGTAGTCTATTAACCTCTTGAGTGTCATTATGTATTCACTTCGCTTAGCTTGTTTTGTTGATATCCTTTTGTAGTGCAACATCACTAGTTGTTCTTCTTACACTCTTAATGACCCTTCTTCCATTTTGCTTCTCAAACATCAATCCCTTGCCTTATTGGTATTTGTAGTTGTTATTGTAACGTCCCGTATATATCCGGTTCATTAACATTCATTTATGGTCATTAAGCGCAACAATTAATTAAAGCTAATTAATTCAGAAGCAATAAACAAAATCACGTCATCAAACATCATCAACAATAACATTTTTACATTATGTATGATAATTACTCGCATCATACGACTAGATGACCAAATAAGCTACATGCATATATCTCAATAATGGTTGTACCAAATAAGGTATCACATACCCTGCCCTCCCTACATACCTCAATATCTCTCAAGATATACAACATATACACAATGTACATTAATATGTGCATCTTCCCCCCAAGGCATAACAAAACAATGAGCCAACATGCTCTCAAAATCTATGCCTAAGGTTCACACAACCATGTCCCTACTCAGGCCTGGGATCCACCATCCGCTCGCTGAGCCTCACCTATAAAAATATAATCCCCACACATGGGGTGAGATACAATCTCAGTAAACTCATGATTCTTGGAGGTCTCTCCTCTCCTTGGTTCACTTCCATGACATATAGCATCAAAATTGGCATCACACCATCTAGCCATCATGGCTTTCATAAAATACATCACATGTATATCATAACACACGTACCATTCCGTTGACGCTACCAACATTAGGAATGCAACACAAATATAGCACATATATATATATATATATATATATATCATTGCCTGAAGAAGATCATCCACTGAAGGACACATTCTCTCAAGACTTATTCACAACAGAATATATAAATACATATATATATATATAACATAACATAACATAGATATAAGAGAAGATCATCCACTTAAAGGCACATTCTCTCAGGTTTTCTACTTATATAATTGACCACGAAGAGTTGTTCCACATTACTTTGGCTCTTCGGGAAGTTCATATTTAGTCTATTCTACTAGCCAAAGAATCTCATCAATCATACAACATATAATCATAGTGTACATCATATACATGTTCTCAGTAAAAAGCAGTAACACACAATTTCAATACCACATGCATCATGACATACAATAACCATCACTCCCTTGGAGTATGGTGGAACACAGTCAATGGGAAACACTCCCAAGAACAAAGAGTTTACCTTCTCTAAGTGCTACACCGACTCTCTCGACTTCGTGGTCACAACCACCAACAACCTCTGTATCACGCCCTACATAAAGGTATACAAACAATTAATAACAGTTCTCAACCGTTAGAATGAAAAGAAACACTATTCTTTTCCATATAAACCTTTTTTCTAAACTATAAGGACTAGTCACCTAATTGGTGACTTACAGACCCCAACAGGATCTATCTCGGCCTAACAAAGGCACTAGAGTCTCCCTAAGACTCTGCATCAACCAATCTAAAGAGTTCAATACTCTATCCATGCCACATTTCAACGATTATCAAGTTGGCTAAAATGGTTACTTTAACACATTTTCACCGTTTATATAGTCTTCTAAACACATCTTGTGAAGGCACCAAGGCCCAAGCATACCATAATATCATCAATTTAACCAACATTCTTCCTACACATACATTCCTCATAACCCAATTTCTAAAATCCATAAAAATTATATTTCAAGGTTAAACCTTCATCACAATAACCTCCTAAGCATACATTTCCAAAGGACCCAAGCCTAATTTCAACTCTAACTCAAATGGGTCACTATTCATCTCAAGAACAAATTCTTAAATAATCGGTAAAACTTGCGTTTCTGACCTCTAAAACGTCAAGAAAGGCTAGAGGACAACTTCTCCAAGTTTGAATGTCCTTAAAACGTCTTCTTTCCCTTCCAAACTCAAACTTTGTGAAGTTCCCTAGAGAAAACGATCTCTCGGTTTGATGGTTTTTAAGGAAAATAGAGGTTGGAATCTAGCTCATTGGGTGATTTCTTTCAACTTTCATGTCGGAAGTGAAGTGTTTTGGTCAATGAATGAGTGGTTATAGAGCTTTCCACACTCATCAATGGCAGAAACCAAAGAATGAAGAAGGAGATGAAGTTTTGGGCCAAAAAAGGTGAGAAATGGGTCTTTATAGTGACACTGTCCGCGTCCCCGCGCTAATGGCGCCAAATTCCAAAGGTCTAGACGTGCTCCTGGTGCTAACCACGCCAGATTCCAGAGAAAAAATGGTCTTCTGGTGCACTCTGGTGCTAATGGCGCCACATCTGACGCTACTAGCACCACCCTGGCGCTACTGGCACCGTGGCTGGCACTACTAGCACCACCTTGGCTCTACTGGCGTCACAGCTAGCGCTATTCACGCCGGAAACCAGAGGCTTCACCAATTTTTTTATTTTTTTTTTTAACTTTGGTCATTATAGTTATTCTCTCCCTTTCCGATAGAACATTTGCCTCCTCCTGCTTTTCCACATAATTCCAAACTAAGGTTAAGGTCTTCCATAAGTTTTGCTTTAGACCATCCTCTTTTTTTTCACTAAATTGTTTATCCTCCCACAACTTTTTTACTTGTGCCAGTCTGTTTCTCCCTTCTAATAACCACAAAGATCAATAGTCAACATCACCTTTGGTCCCCATCACCATTAATGTATTTTGTTTGTTTAAGCACTCTTCTTGAGCTTCCACTAGAATGGTGAACTCCTTGTTACAAACTGATTTTAGCACCATATTTGTTGTTGATAGAGGGTGTCCATATCCCATCATCCTTTAAACTTCTTGAGTCATGTGAATAATTTTCCACTAGGTCCCAACTTTCTCTCGAAGAGGCTCATGAATATTGATCATTTTCCTTATTCGCATAAGAGCATCTCATTTCCTCTACCATCCTAATCGAGGTTATTCAACCATTTATGCATATTTTGTCAAGCCATGTTATATCCTTACTCAGTGGCACCTTCACAAGAATCTTGGCATATAAGACACTTGAAAATAACTCAGTCTCTTTGTCCATCTTTTGAAACTTCCCATAAGATAGTACCACTTTGGAAAACGATCTTCATTCCATAGATGCAATGGCAAGCCATAACACCAAAGCCAAACCATTTTGCTACTCTAGTAAACCTCTGACTCCAAGGAGAAATATATTTGAACATTGAAGCTAGTCATTCCTCCTCACCATCAGAGATATCGTTCAAATTATCTTCCTCCTCGCAGGCCAGCAAAACCATATTTTCCCCCATATAACTCACCTTGATGGTCGAATAACCTTATGTCACGAAGGTTTACTGTATATCCATGAAATTTGATGGTTCACAGACTCCTCCCACCATACATTTCAGTAGCCTACTAGTGTTTGTTTAAGCCACATCAAGAATTCCACCCGTCCATGACTGTAGGTTGGAGTTCCCTTTTTGTACCCATATTTGTTTTGAACCTTTCCCTTTTCACCAACCATTTGTGCATATAACATTCATGGCATTCTTCTTGCATCTCTTTAAAAACCCCTGCAGTATATCTTTTGTTGTTGCCTTCGTGTTCCCCTTCTTTCTTTTGTCCTGGTCCAACTCCCACCCTATACCTCCTCATGTACCCTTCACCTTGTTGCTCTTTTTTCTCCCAAATTTTGGGAGATTAACTATTTTTTTTTTGCCTTTGATGTTGATATTATCTAGTTGTAGTCCAAACTAGCTCGAGTTGTTGATTCCTAAAAATTGGGCGAACCCATATCTTGCACCATTTGAACTCTTCTTTTTTTTTATATATATGAAAAGGTCAGTCACTCTTCACCTACACAAAACATTCCACATATGTTCTTCCATGAAAACCTCCGGAAAACATAGAATATGAGTTCGTCCGATTTTTAGGAATGCATAGAATATGCTTCCATAATGCTTCTTCTAGAAACATGTGTATTTACTTCGGAACACGTAATCCGGATTGCTAATAGCGTTTAATGGAATCCTTATTCCAGAAGCATATTTATGTCCTTCGAATAGCCTATTTTGAAACCCGATTTGTGTTCCAGAATGGTCATTTCGTAAGCATAATTTGCGCTTTTGGAATACCTATTCCAGAATAATGGTTGAATAAGTTTTTCACACCAGAACCGAACCCACACGAAGAAAAACAAAGATGGAAGGAACTTACCTTCCACTTGCATGGCAATGCGCAAAGGAAGGAAGGAGAACAAGGAGTCGCATCGTTGTGAAGAGGGTGCAAGGGAAAGGAGGTAGCGCGGGAAAAGGAGCCACCATGGGTGAACCAGATGTCATCATGGGAAGGAGAAGAGTCTTCGTGGGAGGGGAGGTGTCATCATCACGAGGGTGTTAGGGTTTTGAGTTTTCTGAAGGAGGTGATAGGATTGGGGAAGGAATGCGTTATCTCATTAAGGGTATTTTTAACTTTTCAAAAAGAAAAGAAAGGTACAGGATACACATAAGGAAGTGTAAGATTCAAAACCCACACTACTACAAACAGAACAAACGACAACGGTTCTAGAGCACAAACGACGACGGTTCTAGAACCGTCATGTATGCGCGTGTTGTTGTAACCTGGACCTTTCGACGACGGTTCTTAAAACCGTCTTCGTATGGTTTTTTTTTTTTCGACGACAAACAAAGACGGTTATTAAAAAAACCGTCTTTGTACGTGGAGTTACAAAGACGATTTTGTACTAAACCGTCTTTGTTTCTTTTATTTTTTTTTTCATTTAAAAGGAAGATACAAAGACGGTTTTTGGAAAAACTGTCTTTGTAAGTAAACTTACAAAGACGGTTTTGGGAAAAACCGTCTTTGTTTCTTTTAATTTATTTTTTTTTATTTAAAAGGAAGATACAAAGACGGTTTTTCCCAAAAACCGTCTTTGTAAGTTAACCTACAAAGACGGTTTTGGAAAAAACCGTCTTTGTTTCTTTTTATTTATTTATTTTTTTATTAAAAGGAAGATACAAAGACGGTTTTTCCCAAAACCGTCTTTGTAAGTTAACCTACAAAGACGGTTTTGGGAAAAACCGTCTTTGTTTCTTTTATTTTATTTTATTTTTGTTATTTAAAAGGAAGATACGAAGACGATTTTTCCCAAAACCGTCTTCGTAGTTGAAGTTACAAAGACGGTTTTGGGAAAAACCGTCTTTGTTTCTTTTATTTTATTTTTTTTTGTTATTTAAAAGGAAGATACGAAGACGGGTTTTCCCAAAACCGTCTTCATAGTTGAAGTTACAAAGACAGGTTCTGGAAAAACCGTCTTTGTAGGTGTACTTACAAAGACGGTTTTTAGAAAAACCGGCTTTATTTCTGCTATTTTTTTTTTAAAACGTGTTCTTTTCTTTTATGCACCTGTTAAAAAATTAGATACAACATATAAATATTATAAATGCAATTTATTATATTCATCATATCAATATACAAAGTCACCAATGTAATTGTCAACCACACGATCAATCAAATAGTTACCAACAAAAAATTGTATTATAATTACATGACAGAATTATACAACAATAATTTGAATGGCAATTTAGGCAACGTTGCGTAGCTTTTCCCGAAAGACATAAATTGGCAGGGCACCAACCGCAGTGCCACTCAAATCAAAATGGAATTCAGCATCTGACACTCATCAGTGATCACTTGCCTGAGCAACCACAATCATGTAATTGCACTTCACCTGAAATGATATTTATCCAATTAGAATGTGCAAAACTATTAATTAATTTAATAATCATGTTCACTTTGCACTTGAATATAAGGAGGCTTAATAGTAGATGATCTAAAAAAATTTTGTTTAACACATTGCATGTTTAAAATTATTTGAAATTTATTTAAAACTACAAAATCCAATTAAAAAACTAAAAAAGCAACATGGGCAAGGCATCACAATATATCAAGAAAACCTAGTGGAATGCATCTGCTATTGCAAAACTTAAAAGAATCAACAGTGGCAAAAGCCTAGCTAGGAACCATTAGCTTAAAAAATTTTGCTGTACTTAAACTGGAATTAAGTTAAAAGGCTAGGGATAGTTGGCATACCGTCGTTGTTAAGGAAAGAAGAAAGCAACCAGTTAATTATAGTTCAGAATGTAAAATACAAAAAAGAGAAGGCAGGCCTTTCAAGAATCATAAACACAAACTCCGGAAAAATTAAATATAACAAATTCTTTGAGAATAATAACAGAAGACCATCAAATAGTTGTACCATAAAATAGAAAATGTATTCATTTTAGATATATTTATAAAGAAGCCAGACAATAGAACAAATATATATCAAATCGCCAATGGTATCTGTTGGTGTATTATTATTTTAAATTATAAATCAATTACCATTTCAAAACTGTTTATAGAGACAAAAGTTAAATTCAGGGAAGATAAACATAAAAATTATCACTGCAAAATTTCCTTCAGTCACTCCTACATTTTCCCTGCAAACAAGTTCCACCTTCCATTTTGATCATAATTTTGCAATTTTCATAACAAATCTTTATTTTCCCTTGACTTATCTGAAATTCCATATTCCTGACATATATCATAGCCAAATATGTAAGTGATCCATGGCCAGCTTAAAATTTTCAATAACAAAACTTTGTTAGTACATCTAATTACAGCAAGACACATATCAGTTCTCCAATAAGATTAGTTCTCCAAACGAGGTTAGTGTCAAAAGAGATAATCCTTGTCATTTGACCTTACATAGATGGTCAATATTATAAATACAGGCACAAACGCATGCAGATGCCCACATATGTGCATACCCACACTCCTAAGACACAAATGCACACACACGCCTGCATACAAACACAAGTTATTCAAATTACCTACCATTATCCACTTTAGTCACCTATACTTAATTATACCTGCTACAACCTCAAAGGTTAATAATTAAAGGTAAACTGTTGGGAAAAAATACTTAGATACTTATTTGATAAAGTAATGTGGTTTGTGTGTGTTCAAAGTGAGAGTCTTGCATCACTCAGTAACAACGAAGCCTTGTCTTGTCTCACATGGCAGAGCCAGTCACAATGATCAATCAACCCATAGGACACTCAGACAACTCAATTATCCAGTAAAACCATTTACATTTTGCATGGAACAATTATTAATTATTAATAATAAACACACTATTATTAAAAAACAAAAAATAAACACTCTTGTCAGAATAGTCAAAAATTAAACATATTTCTTAAGGAAACTCCTTTAAAACACATGCCAGAACACCATTCTGACAAGGACTTACCTCCAGAAAAATACTAGAAAGTTCCTCACGCTCTGTTGCACTTGCTACACCAGGACTCTCTGAGTTAGGCATTATGAATTTGACAACCCATGACTCCAGAAAGTCAATATCAACGCGCTTTGGCAACGGTTGAATAGCCTCAAAATGCAATATAGCCTGCATGTAACATTGAATTAAAGAGGTTTTAATTTAGACTTAGAGTTAGAACTGCGAAAGAGAGCCAGATCTCTAAAATCTCCTGTTAAGTGAGATGTACTTAAGTTTTACACAATGTATTGGGCTATATATATTTTTTTGTTGTAAGTGTAGCAGTTGTAATCAGATATAGAATTTGTCAGACTTGGGTTCAGTTTGGCTGACGTTAAAAAAGTACACTTGAGTGCAATTGGTTCACTTATATTGATGTGTAAAATTGAACATGAAATTTGATGTATAAAAGGCATTGCACTGGATCAGTAGGTTCAACAGGATTACTTGTTGCATCATGAACTGGGACCTTAAAAACATTCTTTTACTGAATCAGGTAAAAATGTGATACTCTTGTGTTATGTGAGAGCATTCAAGGACAAACCATGAGACAAGTAATTGTCACTGCAACAGCAACAACACTGAGTTCCGAAATAAGCATTGTCCAAAAGAACTTTGAGCCTCATAATCCAATTTACCTCCATGTTAGACAGCAACCATAACAACTTTGGATCAATGAAAACTTTAGAAAAGGAAAATTGTGGATATGCATTACCTGAATTGCTTTTGCTGCTGATTTTAAAACCAAGTCATGGATGAAGAATGAACACGTCAACCATGCCCATGAAAGAAGCTTCCTAAGGTCCATAAGAATAATCAAGCCTAAAGTATCTGATAAAAAACTCTGCTACTTTTACAGGTAGAGTAGATTGAATTTGGACAATAAAGGGAAACATACCACTCTAAATGATGCCAGATTGCAACAAATGTGAAAACAACCCACACATTTAGTAGCTTTTTCTTAGATCCCCCAAGAGGAATGTATATATACCTGAATTTTGACCCATCAATATTTTAATTTATTATCTGGGAAAACAATGAAAAATCCAGGAAAAAGAATTTATTGCAACTCACAAGCCAGTTGTTGAAGGAAGCATGCCAATTTTTCCAAAAGCCTTCCAAGTTATGAAAATTATGAATACATTTTGGCATATTCTCTGGAGTGTCAATTCCGTTTATGTACAACATACGATTCAAAGTACTGATTTTCTTCAAACATGTACTTGGACATTTATGCTATATGCTTAACGAGCAAGTAACATACCAGTGACCAGAAACGGAAAAAGCGCCAGATCAGTAAAAATTTGAGCCACATTCAGTTTAATACCTGAAACAAATAAATAGAAAAGAATGACAAGGCAGGATGATGATATAATTGGGAAAATTTAGTTTTCATGATACAACAACCACCACCACTAAGCGTTATCCCACAAGGTGAGGTTGGCTACATGATTAGTTGACGTTATTGGGTTTGGTAAAACCACCTAGTTGATGTATATGTACCTAGGCTTTCTCTTACGCCATATCCAATGATGAAAAACGTCCATAGGAGATAAGTGCTTCCACAAATCAGTAATTGATTAAGAAATTATTTCAGCTACCAAACAATAAAATTGGATTAAAAATTAAATATAGCACGAGGTTCTTTCCTCAATACTGAAGTTCTCACCTATTAGCAAAGGCATTATAGTAAAATAGATGTGTCATTAATTCAATAAGGAGAAGAGTCAATACCCAGCAGGAAACCATTGACTGTCACATTTCTAACTGAATTAGTGTTTTGAGGAACATCTATCTGCAAAAATTAGAACCAGTATCATCAACAAAAAAGAAGTCACGCAACCATTCAAAGACACTTGGGAAAATCATTGACACAACAAACATTCAGCAATTGTTAAGAGGGAAACAAGAAATGATAGATTTCGTGTCTCAAAAATTTACTATTTTCTAGATTCCTTCTAAGTTGAAAAGAATTTTATTGTAACTAAAAATGGCTTTCGAAGATTTTTTTTTTTTTTTGCACAACCAGCAGCTTTAGCTGCAGAAGAATCTTCCATAATGGACCTTTAATGAAACAATGACAAAATCAGTCAAAATATTATTATTACAACAATTTTCCCAAATGAACAGACAATTGAGTTAGAAATAGGAAAATACTTAACTACATGCATACATATAACAAAATTCTTCAGCAAAGCAAAAAAGAAATTGTGATAAAAAAAACTATAAGATAGTTACCTGTATCCCAAATAGTAAGCTTCAATGTTTTACCACCAACTGTAAAAACCTTTATCTTGAAATCCACACCTTAAATGATTAAAGAATCAACAGCTCAGTATGTAACAAGGTGATGACACCAAAAACTACAGTGTAAAATTCCTTATGCTATGAACAACTAACAAGATTAAAGGAAGTATAAACTTCAAAGGCAAAAGCCTCAAAAATAATAAACCATAACCAGCTTAATGTATCAGACAAATAAAAGACTATGAATAAAGAAGGTCTAAGGCCTAAACATTACCTCACTAGACAAATGCACACAACATTTCTTTCAAGCATTTCTTGTTGCACACAACATTTCTTTCAAGCATGCCGGCCATATGAGAGTTTTGTCTCCTTCTCACTCAATTCATTTGTGAAACAAAACACACACACTCTTCCCCACTGGATTAACTTACCCAAGATAACCACACCCACACCATCATCATTATCACTACTTCCTTCTTCTTAACTACTCACTCCATTTTATATTCCTTTATGTCCATGTATAAGAATTAATAAAAATTAATTTTAACTATATGTTTTAATAAAACAAATTATAAGAATTAATAAAAAACAAATTTTAAATATTTTAATATTGATATGAACTCATTATAAAACACATACTATAAATAAACATTATACCTCCATTATTATAGGTTCTAACCTACCAAACACAAGACAAGCCTTCTATCAAAACAATTACTTCTAGGTACTAACTAATAAAGACAAACCAAATGCCACCAAGAAATGATAGAGGGAATAAATAGAGGAATACAGGTCAGAAACAACAGTTGTAACCAGGAAAACCAACACGCAGTTCAATTGAAGTCACACAAATCGGGAAACTAGCAGAGAACATGTGAACAAACAAATACACAAACCAGAAACAGGGGAAGCAGAAACTCGAGAGCTACCAATAATTAGTAGAAACTAATTAAGCAGGAAATTGGTATCATTGAAGAACGAAACAGAATCAGAGAAAGTAAATAAAAATCAGTTTTCCGCATGGTAGAGAGGGTTCAAGCGTGAGACAGGATTCGTACCTTAACTGAGAGTGAGAGAGCTTCCACTAAAGACGCAGTCTTTCGGCTGTGAGAGAGCGGTCGTGAGACACAGCGAGAGAAAGAGATGTAGAGAGGGAGTGACTGCCGGTGTGAAAGAGAAGGGGCTAGGGCAAAAATGAAAGGCGCGTTTTTGTATTGGTGTTGAGTTAATTTTAATTTTTTTATTTGAAATTACAAATAAAACAAAGACGGTTTTCGTAAAACCGTCTTTGTATGAGGCAGAAACAACGACAGTCATTGAATGACCGTCTACTTTACTCCCCTTCCATGACGGGTTTTTAAAAACCGTCGTTGTAAACTTCACTTTAATTACAAAAATGCCACCGCCCCACATACAAAGACGGTTATGAAAGAACCGTCGTCGATTGCGTGTCGTTAAAAGGCCTATTTCTAGTAGTGCCAATAATTTATTGTTGAACTTGGATATATCAAATATGGATCCGTTTATGCAATCAAGCCTAAAACAAAAAGGTGTATTAAAAGTTAAGAAGATCATATCAAAACAGAACCAAATTCTCATCAACACCAATGGGACATGAGAAGAAAAGCGACCCACTCACGCGAACATGCTAAAGCAATCAAAGCATTATTCAATGTCTGTTCTCTTTACGAAGTTGAATTGTACGGGTTCATTTTATCTTATCCGTTTTTTCACATTTGTTTGCTAACCAAACGAAATTAGAAACTACTCCATCATCATTCTTAGGATTCACACATTTGTTTGCTAACCAAACGAAATTAGAAACTATTCCATCATCATTCCTAGGATTCACGGTCATTGTGATAATCATATTGCATGATATAAGTGTTTCTATAGTCAACAGCTTATAGCAAATGTAAAGCATGCGCACAATCTCTTCAGTCTCTGTTTGTTTGTATGGGAATTAATATCAGCTCTCGTGATTTCCAATGATTAAATATATTATTACATGCAAGTTATTATAGTAGTATTAGCATCTACTTGATTCTCCGTTGTTTTAAATTAGAGATTAACAATGAGCCGGACTTCAACTATGATGTTATCATAAATTATTAAAAAAAATGAAATTCAAAGAAAATAAAGACAATTTTTTTAACTGTTGGTATTTGCTACTTGACTTGAATAACTAATTTAACCAACAACATTTATTCATTAAAGCCAGAACAATTCTACGTCTCTCTTGATGGTAAAAAAAGAAAATTTATAGGAGTGACATAAAGAATTATTTAATGAAATATATATTTTTTTCATTTTTCTCTTCTTTTTATCTCATAATTAATTATAAAAAAATAATTATAGAAATTTATAGTAATTGAACGGCCAAAGAAGGGGATAAGAAAACACACTGTTCAAGACTTACATGTTAAGAAATCCAACCATCTACAAACCCATTTATAGTTAAATATAACTGATGATTTATATTTAGGACGGATGCACCATTTCATGATTTCATCACTCCCACTCATTACTCTTTTTAGTGCACTAGCTAATGTGTAATCCAGTTAAAAAACACAAGCTCATGCACCTTTTGGAACCCACCAACGTACTCTTTAGCCGTATTCAATGACACGTGCAATTCAACCTTTATTATAATTCATCTCATCATTTTCTTTCACAAATTCATATCTTTTTTTTTTGGTTGAGACTGAAATGATCATCACTATCGTTTCACTTTCAACGCTTTTATCTTTTCTAGAATGTTTTTAATTAGTGCAATTATTTTCTTGAAAGCAAATCAGTGGAACTAATTAAGTTTTCTAGCATCTTTTCGTTTTTCACCAACAAATTAGATCTGAGGCTGACATCCAACCTAAGCGCAGCAAACCGAACCCAACTTGCAAGAAACAACTCACACAATAATTAAGTTTAGGCTAAATTATAATTTTTATGCTTGTTTCTCATATCCATGATTTTATTTTTTTAATTTTAATTATAATATATAGTCCTCCTAATTTTATAAATTAGTGATTTTGGTCTTTCTTAATAAATTTTTTAACAAATAATTCTGATTAATTGAATTATTAAGTTAATTATAAATTAATCAAACTATTAATTATTAAAAAATTAAATAAAAATTATTAATCCTAATTTTTATAATATTGTGTTCCTCCTCTTCTATGTAAACACCTCTTCTATCTTTATTATCACACGCGACACCACATTAGAATTAATAGTCTTTTTATTAAAGTTTTTAATGATTAATAATTTTTATGTAATTTATAATTAATTAAATATATCTAATAATCATAATTATTAGTTAATAATCTATAAAGTGACCAAAATTATAAATTTATAAAATCGAGAGGATTAAATATTACAAGTAAAAATAAAAAAAACCAAAATCATAAATTAAAAAAAATTAGAAGACCAAAATTACAATTTATCGTTAACTTTATAATCCGAACTTATTGGGATTGGCCATATCTTCGTTAGGTACTTTCACATCCATGGACTTCATCTGTCCAATCTAGTGCAATTACAAACTTACAACAAAAAACAAATATAATAAAGTTAAATCTTAGGTGCTAGCAAGGTCTCGGATTCTTTTATGGAAAAAGAAAACATAATAAAGAAAAGGTGTAATAAAGATAATTAAATAAATTTTCAGACAGAGATTATTTATTGATAAAAATTGGTAATACAAACTAATGATCAAATTAACACTAAAATCAAGTGGCAATTTGACTTGCATTACAAGTTGGTGATGATCATGCACAAGCAAAAAATGATATTACTTTTAGCCTACAGGCAACAAAAAAGTGGGGCTGGTTCTTTGAGTGCAAGAGGACAAGCGAAAACGAAAAACAATGCAAAAGGAAACAACGAATAAAGATAACCGAATGCTCTCCCTCCCCATCCTTTGAAAGAAAACTTCCGAAAGAACAATAAATTAGGAATCGATCCCTTTTGGAAAGAAGACCCCTTTTCTTAACTCGCATGAGAAAGGAAGAAGGAAAGAAGTGATCAAGGAATATAATTTGCACAAAAAATAAATAAAGCACTCTAGGAATCATATTCAAATCATAGATGAAAGAAATTAAATCTATTATCTGAGTCCTCTCTTGAAAGATCATGTCACCGTAGGGCATGTTTAAAAATTAATTCTATAATTCAAATAATATTCAAACACCCAAGATGATAATCTACACCTAGGTTTTATAATAAGTGATATGATGCAATAAAAAAATAGAAATAGCAAGAAATGATAAATGTTAAAAATATAAAGATATTAAATAAGTAAAACCTTATTTTATAGAATTTGTCAAATCTTATTTAAGGTTTTAATACTTTTCTTTTTATGTCAACATATTTGTACGTAGAATCATATTTGTGAGAGGCCATATAATTAAAATTTCTAATTAGAGAATCCATTTTCATTATCAACATATATGTATAGTGCAGCAATGAGCATCCTTACACTAAAAAGAAACTTCATATGGTCAAAAGACATCAATATTAGTTACAACAAACTATTAATATTGATAAATTTTCAATGCCAACAATAAATCTCTTGATCATAATAATGATGGCATAACCGTTAATAAGATAACCCACAATCCAGACCTTCAGCACATCAAAGAAGAACATAATCACACTCCATTATAAAATATGCTAATTCTCATTGTGGTAATCATTATCATCATCATAATCCCTATCATCAACATTTGGTTCATCCAGTTTTTTATTAGAATTTCTTTCATCAGCATCTAATCCATATGTGCATTTACAGCGGGATGATTAATTAAGGATCCACTTCCTAGCTTAAGTTCGTTTTGGGAGTCATGTTTCCAATTAAGGTTTTAAGTACTCCAACACTTTAAATAAGCTGATTTCCGATCTTGATAAATAGTGGAACCATGAATTGCAACCAATCTTCTCATGCTTCAATACTAACATCAACACCGCTTCTTTGCTGAGTAAGACTTTCTTGCAAAGTAACCTTTTACAAGAATAACATCCAAAAAAATATATGAAAAGAAACTTTGCTCTCATAATTAGAAGAGAAAGAAAGAAATGTGATATACTAAAAAAATAAATATTTTTTTTATACTCTGGCCTTCACACTTTTTGGCAACAACAGTAAAAGACTAAAACTACATTCTCTTATTAATATTAGAAATTCAATTATTAGTCACTCTAAGAAAAATAAATTAAGAAAAGTAATAATAAAAAAATTAGCACCCTGCTACATTCTACAACTTCAGGTCTTCAACCAACCAAACAATGAATAACTTCTAATCAACAACTTGAACCCAAATTCGGATTGCCTGCAGTTGGCAATATCACATTTTCACGCAGTCTGCAAACTATAATAATCTGATAAAGATCAGACGGTTCGTAAATTTCGTTAAATAATTTTCAAACACATATTTATGATCTGAACCGTACGATCTTTAAATCAACAGTTGCAAATCACTTACTACGTAAATGCATTGTTATTGTTTTGCAAACTCGTAATTTTAATAAACCCTCGTTTGGCAACTCTGACTCCGAAACCCAAACCTTTCATTCTCCAAGTCATACTCCACGTAGAAATTCTGCTGCTGATAGTTCCCCAATATCACAGCGGGCCCCACCGCCCCACCCTGTCCTGCCACGTCATCAGAAACAATCGTCAAGCACGCCACGTCATCTTTCC
This sequence comes from Glycine tomentella, assembly GCA_007407185.1. Classification (NCBI taxonomy): domain Eukaryota; kingdom Viridiplantae; phylum Streptophyta; class Magnoliopsida; order Fabales; family Fabaceae; genus Glycine; species Glycine tomentella. The sequence goes on from PYAF01005856.1 coordinate 1,693,464, forward strand.
CCACCAGCGAGAAATAATTCGCCACCGGCAGCCTCATCTTCGCGCCACCCCTGAACTCAAACCTCATCTCGGGAAACGACGCCGTTTCAGCGCCACCCGCCAAAACAAAACACGGACTCAGCCCAAACTGTTTTTCAACCTCCCTCGCGCGCGTGTAGTTCACCTGCTTTACAAACTCCTCCGCCACCAGATCGAAAATCGGCCTCTCCATGAACGTGAATGTTGACCCCGAGTCAACGATGAACCCGCCATCGCCGTTAACGTCGGGCTCCAACATCCTCTTCGGAACCCTCACGTGCTTTTCACCAACAACAATTCTTCTAAGAGTGATATAATAGTACGCGCCGAACGCTGGGTTTTTTGTTGACGGATTTTTCAGAAACGGCGTGTAGCTGACGCCATTGGTGTTTTTTCCGTCGCCGGAGGGGGTAGTTTCCATGACAAGGTCGCTGTTTTCCGGCGATTCGTCGAATTGGTGAGAGAGTAGGCAATAAGAGAATCTGGTGAGGTTCATCTGTGCCGGTAAGGACTCTTCTCCCCGGCCGAAACCGGCGATTCCCGCAGGCTGGTAGACGGAGACGACGGAGCAGCCAACGAGAAAATCAGAAACAATTTTGGCGGGAAAATTGAGATTTTCTGATAAGAGAAAACCCGCGGTGGAGCCGAGACCGTATTGGACGGTGTACGCAGGGCATGTTTGGGAACAGTTACTGTTATTACTAAAAGCGGCTTTGGCTTTATCTTGCTTGCAACAATGAGAGTTAACGTCGGAGCCAAAGACCCAAGCGCATTTAGGGTTTGTGCAGCCAACAAACTTTGAAGAAGATGAGTTTTTTGGGATGAATTTTGGTGTGTTGTTGTTTGAGAAAGAGTTGCATTTGGAGCAGAGGTAGTGGGAGGAGCATGGAAGCCAGACGAGGGTGCTTCCGCTGTCAAGAACGAAGGGGAAGGTTTGCGGTGGGGTTCCGAATTTGAGGTCTATTGAGTAGCCTCCGTATGTTTTGGGGTGAACTAGGGTTTTGAGTGAACTAGGGTTGTTGTGGTTTTTGAGGTGGTGGGCTCTTGTGATGGATGTGGAGACAGCGAGTTGGAGGGTGTGGAATGGGTGTCAAGTACTGGAAGAGGGGTGGTGGGTGAATAAGGGAGAGAGAGGGAGGGTGATGATGGTGTTGGGGGTGGGGGTGGATGTGGATGAAGTAATGGTGGTGAATAGTAATATGATGGAGATGAAAGAGAAGAGGGAGAGAATAATGTGAGGAAGAAGCATTTTGTGTGAAGGTGATGGGATGTTTGACGAAGTTTTTTCGGTTTTTGGTTGTTTATTTATAACGGAAATGGAAGCTACAAGAGCAAGAAGTAATACTAATATATATACATGTAAGAATTTTACAAACTTTTTTTTTTACAAGGGAATTTCACAAAACTTAACCAAAGGAAACGGAAGTTCTGACGTGGTATCGCTAAAAGGAATCTCCTTTGCTGTTTATTTTTATTTTTTATATATTTTTGGGCTGTCCATTATCCCATGCATGGCTAAAACGAATCTCTTTGTTTTCAATTCTTTAGAATTTATGTGTGGACGCGAATGGCACTGGCGTGCGTTGTTTCTTTTCGTGTCTAAGGGAATGCTTGTTTAACTTTTGAAATCAATTCTTGTTGGTGTGCATACTTCATTACTTGCTATCAAAATTAATTTTTATTTAACTTGAAAACAAGTTTGAATTTTTATTAAGAGAATTGTTCAGATTTACTACTATTCAACGGTGTCTCAAATATAATTGTTTTTAAAAATATATGAGGCATCAAAGAAAACTAAATTTGAAAAGGCGTAGTTGCATTGCTAGTGCTTAATTTGTCCTCGTCAATTATTTGTCCAAAAGGCATGCTTTATTAATACAAACAAGAAAAAAGATATATCCATTGATGATATGTTTGTCACTTGCCTTAAACTAATGTGTTAATAAATGTAAGCAAAAGTGCTCAAACCACTATAATCAATATATTGCATCGGGTTAAATTTGAGTATATCTGGGTATATTAAATGGGGAGCATGATTCGTTAGGATTTTTTTTTTCTTCGGCCAAATCCCCGTTTATTAATATTGTAATTATTTTTATAACTATAATTATTTTTTATACTTGTAATTATTTATTTTTATTAATATTTTTTATAGTTATGGGTGTTTGCGCATCTATCCATTGTTGACTATAGTTAGATGAAGACTTATAATGTGACAATCCATTAGCTACCAAATGGAAGTCATTGAAAGTGACGGGACTGCCCTTCCAGTCAGAGAGAGAGACTGGATGACCTCCAGATGAATGTCATTTGGTGTCTATATGAGGAGCACAAGAGCGTGTGAGGTCTTTCGCACGACAAACTCTTTTCTCTGTTTTCATCATATGTGAAACTAACGTGATGCCTTATCGTCCAGAGAGGATGTTGAGGCAGTTTGGTCATGTACATAAGATTCCACATCAGCCACCTCCCTGTCATTCGTATCAGCTTTGCGATAAGGAGTAGACGAAGTGGCAGCAATATATAATTTCTCTGAGTAATGTTGTGCCACCCAGGGGTCATTAGGCTTGCACTTCTAACTATCTATCTTGGTTATATAAGATTTCTCACCCCTATGTCATTCACCCGGAGGAGAGACAGTCACCACGTGGTCTTGTATGTTTACTGCCCAACCCACAACAGTCACAGCCTGGGTAGCCATTGGCAAACTATGTACCAGGTGGAGACTACTATTGGGAAATTGGATCTTGTTGACTTTTTTCCTAAATTGTCATTGGAAAAATAGTTACTAATTATAATTGTTATTGCAGGATCGATTTTGGATGGCGCCAAGGGCTATGTAAAGCTTGTTGGACCTCAAAGTTGTGGCAAAGGACATGGGTCATCATCAAGTCACATAACAGACTTTTCTTTAAAAAACCATACGATTTTTATAAAGTAGGAATATGACTACACAGATTTATCACGCATCAGAGCAATGATCTCATCAGCAGATCTTGGTTTCCTTGATTTGCATGTTAGGACAATGATTTCATCTAGAGACTAGTCAAATGTTGCATTCAACTCAATCAAACTTTTGCTACTAAATTCTAAAAAGATGAAATATATTATTCTCTCACCATCGTCGCATTTAAGCTTCATACACTCGTATTCATCATTTTTCCTACAAAAACACATTGACGGTAAAAAAGGTCAAGTAAAATTTTGTTACCTCTAATGGCGTCCATAATTGTTTTCCTTAAAGTATCAAGCGACATGTTAACACTTATTGTGACGCCTTTAGAACCACTAGGACATTCAAACAATACCCTTTAGATGAGAAAATCATATCACCATCGCACAATAGCAAATACACTCATCATGTTTTTAGCAATATGGTAAATATCAACCAAAGGTGTTGAGTTGCATCAAACTTCTACCGCTATTTATATAAGATTGTGCTCTCATGAGTCATAACAAAGGTTGAGATCGCACCGACAACATAAGCGGTTTAGATTGTGTGTATATTTAATATGGTTGGTATGCATATCAGAAAAAATAGTGTTCAGTCAATATGTATCATAAAAAGCAGCGTGCTCAATCCATTATTGCAGTGTTGCAATGTTCAGTCAATAAAAAACACCAACTGTATTTTTAATTTATTTTTCAATTTAAAAAATAGTACAACAAAATCATGATTTCATTATACTATTTTTTTCAGCCCAAATAGTGCAACGAAATCACGATTTCGTTGTTTTGCTTGGGGTGACAAAAAAATATACACTGAAATTATAATTTCAATGTACATAATACAACAAAATAATGATTTTGTTGTATTAGGGAGTGTGAAAATGATTGCACAATGAAATTATATGGATGTTATACAACGGAATCATGATTTCATGGAAAAGATATTTTGGATATAAAAAAAGGAGTAAGCCCCTTGGTAGGGGGCAATAACAATAGGAGTGGAGCAAATAGCAATCCCCAACGTTGATAGGTGAAAATACTATTTCTTTGACAAACACTTATCGGGCCAGGTCCAAGTTTTCTCTTCCCTTATCCTTCTCCTACTTAGGCCACTATGAACAGTCTCGGGAACGATAATAATCGTGCAGCCAGCCCACTACAGGCCTTCACTGTTCAGTATTTTTGCTGGTTACTTTCTTCACTTTCGCCGGGCCAATTGGCCAGCCTTGTTTTATTATGATTCTATGAATTGACAAGATAAATTAAATATAATAAACTTAACTATATAATTTTTATTTTAAAAAATATTTTATTATATTTTAAAATATTTTATTTAGTTTTTATTTTCATATTCAACAAATATGATATAATTTCAATAGAAATCAAAATCACGTCGTTTTTGTGAAATATAAGGACAAAAAAAATTAATATTTTTTAGAAGTTGGATTTACTTTTACTGTATAAATTTCTGCATAAATTTTTTTATTACAAACCCTAAACTCATGCCTTCAAATTCCTGTGCTTTTTGGCAACTAATATTAAACCCTAAACATTTTTCCTATCCTACTTTTCTTCTCTTTATTTCTTTCCACGACCAAATACTGTATAACATTAGTTCTAAACCCTGAAAGTCTCTAAATTGAACACAATTTTCAAAAAAGAAAAATACTAATGCTAGAAGTGAATAGGTTAAATAATTTATTGGTGTTGAAAACTTTAGCCAAATGTAACTATCGAGCACATAGTTTTATTTTCTATTTTTATGCAAAACTTTTTTTGATGTTCGTTTTTAGCATTTTGAATCCGATTCTAAGTTTTTCAGAACACAAAATAAACTTCATTTTTTATATACAGAAAATTAACTAATTTAAAGATATTTGTACAGACACACACACATTTTTCATTAAAGAATAATGTCATTTAAAATAATCATTTTAAATTCAAAATCTCTTTTAATTTAGCTAATAAATTATTCATTTCATTGTTTTAAAGCATTATCTTAATTCAGTACCAAGAAAAAAGCTCTATCTTAATTTAAAAATTATATAGTAGAATGTACAAGTCATCATCTTGTGTAACTGATAACTAATTTGTATCCTATAAGGTCAGAAGAATCCCCTAGTATCCATAGGGATAATGTTCAAAAAGATATTTGACGGTGGTACACAAATATGATTTTCGCCCGGGGCATTGAAAACTCAATTCGAACATGGGAATTGAAAAGTACGTCAAGAAAATCTAAGTTCATCGTGGGAGATTCATTGAACATGTCTGTTGTTGGATTTGATACTTACTACAGATTGTCGTGTAATTTTTTTCGTCTTGTTGTCTTAATGCATTTCTCATGTTAGTTCAAAGACTTAAAAGTAGACATTGCTTTCACTTGTGGCAGACAGCAATCGATGATAATTAGTGATTCACGGAAACATTTCCTTAAATATTTTGTATTATCGACCCTCATAATTTTATCATTTTCAGGAATAATTCATTCGACAATGATTTTCCTCAACTTAGTCGGTAAGGCAGGTAAAGTCGTTATTTTGAGTCTTTAAAATATTTTTATTTATTAATAATATTTTTTTAAAATATTATATAATAAATAATATTCCTATGCCTTATTATAATTATTGTACAAGATTATTTTAAACAGACAAAAAAAGTCAATAAAAATAGATAAAAATAAATAATGATTTTACAAAATTAACATATTATTATTAATTCATTTTTTTATAACACATATCATTGATATTATAAGAGATATAATTGAATAAAAGTAATTAATGTTATATTGGAAAACTAAAATGACAATTATTTTTGGATAAGTTTTTGTTTTCTTATACATGATCATTATTGGACGATCTTTGAATATGCGTTTAGGTTTAACTCAACCTTAAAATCTAACTCATTTAGTAAGTATTATTTCCTACTTATATACTATATTTTGGCACATTATTTATAGTCAATGGGGGATTTGAATTTTTCTCATTAGACTCCCTTATGCTCAACACTTTTGGACTTAGTGTATGGATGACATGGGAGATGACTCATTTAATAGAGTAGGATAAATTCTAATACCATCTTAAAATGTAAATTTAGATCTAGCTCAACCCCAAAAATTAATTCATAAGATGAATATTTTCTTTCACTTATATACTCTATTTTGACATATTATTTTTAATCAATGTGAGATTTAGATTTTTTTATAAGTATTAAATTATTAAAAATGACTATTTTGTCTTGAAATTGAATCATGAGTATGCAATTACATTTAATATTTGGAAGAAAAAATTTATCATTTATAATTTCATATGTAAAAAATACATGTGGTGTGTAAAAAAAAAAAATACTATACATAAAAGGAAGAAAAGGGCAGACTGCAGAGAACCGCGGGGGAAGACCTTCAACCAACGATGGACTATCTAGTTAACACTCAAGCGGCGGATACTGTGTTGACGTTACAAGATTATGATCATACATGACTAAGATCTTCTAAATCATTTTGCATGTTGTAGAATGGTTGCAATTGTTTATGTGTGCAAAACTGGAATAAACGTATTTATAAACTATTAGATTCGAATTCATGTTAGGTTATCTAAACTCACATTAAAAAAATAATTAATGAGATTTTAGTTAAATATCCATATGTTTAATTCTATATTAAGAAACAAGTTCTAGATCCAAAATAATTTTAAGTCAAAGAAACTTTAGGCAGATTTTGCGTTAGATCCAAAAAAAAAATACTATTAAATTGCTTTTAAAGTAAATGACAAATTATTTTGCTTCAAAATTAAATTTTAAAAAATCATTTAAGATTAATTTTTCCAAGAATCACCAAAATTACAAACAAAAATAACAATGAAAATCATAATTATTTTGACTATTTTAGTAGGGAATTTGCATTGCAAAACTTCAATTTTCTCAAGGTTTGACTTTTTTTCTACAGAAAAATGTCAATTTACAATTAAATATTAATTCATTTTAAGACGATCGAAGAAATTATTTTATTCCTCGTAGCAGAAAAATTTACATACACGTCATGGCCGCATCTAACATGTGAGTGTGGCAAAATGTGATTTATCACTAACCAATGTTCAACCAATTTATAAACGCGGTTAGAGGTGGTGCATGCATTATTAGTACCGATATTAAAACTAAAATTTTGGATTTTTAAAGATTACTCTCCCCAGTGCCAAAAATGGTGTTTGAATGTGAGATTCGGGCTTCGACATTGACAATGTTCAATCTTCAAAATGCTTATAAAATTATTTGCCGGCCTAATTTACTGGTAGCATATAAGAAATTAAAATGTCTTCACACAGTAGAAGAAGCCACCTTAATTTATAAGAAAAAATGAATTAAACTTTCTATACAGACTAAAATCCACTTATGTAAATCAACTTTTGAAAAAGTAAAATAAAAGAGCTTCTTATTTTAGTTTATTAGAGAAATTTAATTTACTTTGTCTTCTTATTTTTTGTTTTATAAGTGTTTATGGAAAAAATTATCCGATCAGTATTTTAATTAACCACTCTTTTTCTTTGATTACAAAAGTAAAGCCTTTGACCAAAAGAGTGCAAGGATAGAAACTATCTTTTTGGTCTCATATATTGAGATTTATTTGAGAGTTCATCCCCAACCAATTTTATGTGCAGGTAAAGGGTGATGGAAAACAATTGGAATCTGAACCATTATTTTGGATGTGTCTGCTTTACAGCTTCTGTAATATTATTGGTTGAGGCACTTATATATTGCCAGTTTGCACTCATATTATATGCAACGACAAACTTTAATCTCATAACAATGAAGTTAAATATTAACAATTTTGTTTAGGTAGAAAATGAACTGTAACTTTAATGATCAGTGATAGTAGTGTGTTTGGTACTTAATTTGAATTCAACTAAACACCAATCCATCAATCCCACTGCTTCTATGTTTACTGTATTGAAAAGGGAGAATTTGGGTTTACAAGATTCCAAACAGGATTTCAAACATTCTTTAGTGTTTTCTTTGTTTATCTATTTAATATATGTTTGGATTAAAGTTTATATACTAATATTTGATAGAATTTCATTTTATAAATTAAGAATATATTTGATTTTTTGTTACAAAATTATGTCTGAAATAAAAATAATTTTATCAACAGATAAAAATCGTTATTTTTGTATTTATTTTATTTTTATCTAATTGGTTTGCATTGAAACGTGCATTACATGATTTTGAATTGAAAATCAAACAGATACTAAGTTTGCATAAATAACATTTTTTTTTTCTATTCCAAATTGAGTTTTAAGTCAAAATTGAGATAAAATTCAACTTACAATAAGATCCAACTAAAATCAAATAAGAGACTTTTGATTTTACTTTTTGAACAGACATTCAGCCCCCCAAAAACATGCCCTTAGTCATCCGCTAAATGTGAAAGGAAAAAAAATGATGAAGTTTATCCAAATCCAAGGATATGTCAATCATAAACTGTTAGGTGTTATTTGCCAACGAAGGTACTTGCGTTTAGCTTACCGATGAGACTGAACAATTGAACATTTTATGTATATCATTTCCTCTGATCCATCAATGCTAATAGTGTCACCTGTGACTAATTAATTCACTAACCTTTATTTGGTGTTCAGCTACTTCAAGTTTAACTTAAATCATTTGAATGGGTCACCCACTGTCATAATTATCGTTGCTTTAATATATATGGCTTGTCAATTATCACAATGCCAAAAGGTTTGCAGCAATGTTCAATTGTTCATGTCATTCCAGCTATTTGCTTTTCTTATGATCGCACATTTGGATACATGTGTAGGTGAATCTATTGGATTATCTAGGTTGTTCCATCTGCCATCATGGTGCATATTCTTCGTAATCTGACATTGTGTACCTATGGTCCCATTTTATTGTTCAAAAGTTATTTTTTCCAAGCACTGCGCGTTGAATGATAATAGGTCTGGACTATATCATTTTCACGCTAATTGGTATTTTGTTGATCCGATTAGGCGACGACAATTAATTGCAGTTCTTTGACAAATTGCCGTGATACCATTTGGTCATGAAATGCCTCCCCTGACTTTAAGGTCCAAAGAAAGGGATAAATAAAATGGGCTATGACCCTTAAAAGTCGGCATAAGTAAAAGACCTTGCTCCATGCGTCCATATAGTTGTAATATATATACCCTTTCGGGTTAAAAGATCTTGAAAAGGATATTGGGGCATGTAATGGTTGTTCCCAATCAGTATCATATAATATTTTAATAATTTTGATTTTTGAAAATTGTATGATTCCATTAACATCTTTGTTATGGAATTGTTATGGATTTTATATATAGACTTAGTGATAAGGTTCATTGAAAATTCGTAATCTTGGACTGTTGATCATAATTGCAAATGAGATCATGGATCTTGAAGATAATAACAGCAAACATCTTGATACCAAGCAGTTAGAGATCTCAGCTATGCATATTGGAAAGAATCTTTAACTGACCTAGAGGTAAGTACGGGCGGATCTAGAAAAATAATTAAGGGGGGGCACCAGTGGCATCCGCACATTTAGTGGCGGGGTTCGGGGACAGCGCCCCCCAATTTTTTTTTAAAAGAAAATTTAAAAAAATAAACAATTATAAACCATAATCTAAAAGAACAAATTCAAATGAGAGAAGAAAAAGGAAATTAAAAACTGCTCTCAAATTTTAAAACCTAGGATATTTTGGAAAAAAATAATAAAAATGAAGGGCATATGGGTAATTTCATGGACAAATTCAAGGAGGGCACTTGCCCCCCTTCTCCACTACTTCGGTCTGCCCCTGGAGGTAATTCTAGTATAAATAAGGGATGCTTTCAGAGGAAAAGGTACACAACCACTCGTTCTCTCTTCTCTTTCCATTAACACTGTGCACACACCTCACCACACTGGTTGAGTATTGCTTCGTGCATAGTGATCATATTTTTGGAGGTATTTCTCTTATATAAATACCTTGAGAGAGAGCTTGATCCAATATAAAAATCACCAGCATCATTGCTGGACATAACAGTTCGTAAAAGACAGAACATTGGCGTTGTCTGTGGGGACTGTAAAGTTCAAATCCCACGGTTTGTGATGGTAAATACTAGAAGTAACCAAACTCCACACCCACGTTCCTATGCAAGTGGAAGAGGAGAATTACCCCCTGGTAACCAAAACGCGGTCCATCACGAAGCTGTACATGTGAGTGATGCAGTTTCAGGCTCAACTTCGTCTCCTGCTCTAGCGGGACGGGCAATTCCTGATGCTCATCAGCCAAATCCGATTCATCATCCAGTGGTCATGGGAACCCTTGCACCGGAACCTGTTGAACATCTCATGAATAACGCTCTAAATCCGATCCTAGATCGAATGGAGAATATGAAGAGAAGATATGCTCTTCAAAGACAGGAGGACATGCGAAATATCACGCTCCAAATAGAGGAACGTAATGCGGATTGGAAATGCGAAGAAGAACAGCACATCCAACGGATGGAACAACGTCTCAAAAATATGGAGAACCCGGTCCATAATGAGGATCACGGACAGCAGGACAGCTATGCAGCCATGGCCAGGAATGAGACAAATCACCAGGTCACTCAGGTCCCGATTTTTCCAATCAATCGTCCTGCGGAACCAGGAAGTCGTGCAATTCCCGTTAACTCGGGAGAACCGGTTAGCCGATTTGAAATCGGGGGTTCATCTCGAGTGAACATTCGAAATGATAACCCGGTGCATCAAGATAGTGAAAACATTATGCATGCACAACCGGCAGCTCCAACCCAACCTGCCAACTCCAGAATGAACCAGATAGGAAAACCCTGGTTGATAGCCCAGAATCCCGCTATTGAAGTTGCACCTCGAATAAGGATGGAAAGGGGAGTGTATCGGAGGAAATACAGTAGAGGACAACACAACAATAGTCCTTTTACTGATGAGATTGTTAACGCCCGATACTTGGAGGATTTCGACGGTTCCTTTTTGTCAAAATATGACGAAAGTCAGGACCCACAAGTACATATCGATAAGTTCGATATGCAGATGTGTGTGCGACGAATTGACGATCCAATAATATCTCGTATCTTTGTTACTACTTTATCCAGAGCGGCCTAGTTATGGTTCCATACGTTGCCACCGCGATCAATCCACAATTCTGAAGATTTCGGTTAGAGATTGTTGTTGAACTTCGCAACCAGCAAAAAACAATCGAAATTCGAGTTTGCACTTGGCAAAATACGGCAACAACCCGGCAAAACGATACAGAGTTATCTGGACCGTTTCAAAGATACAACATTGCAAGCACAGGGATTGGAGGAAAAAGTACACGTGCACCTTTTCTCGGCCAGGTTGAATGGATCATCCAGATTGGCGAAGTCAATATATAAAGACCCGGTAAAATCATTGATAGAGTTTCGAGCCCGGTCAAAAAAGTATTTAGAGGTGGAGCATATGAAAATCGTGAATCAATGAGCACAAAGAAAGAAAGGAGTCCCAAAAGGAGGAGTCAACTGCCAAGGGGCCAACAACATCAGGGGATTCCCAATCAAGGCAGAAATGCGGACACTAAATTCAGGCCAGGGAAGTATGAAAAAAAATACGAAAATACACGCCATTGAATGTATCCCGATCACAAGTTTGGAGGGAGGTAGCGTTGACTAACATGAAGAAGGTGGAGCGGCCTCATCCATTGTATAACAAGGCTGGGATAGACAAATCCCGGTTTCACAATGGATCAGGGCATACAACTGACCAGTGCTGGGATCTCTAAGACGTTATTGAAAAATTCGTCAGAGAAGGAAGGTTAAGGCAATACGTGATTACCCAGGGCCGCAGGAACAAGCGCAAAGGTGAAGAAGCTCAACCCGGGAAAGAAAAAGAAGACAAGAAGAAAAAGCATAATGACGATGATGAATTTCTAGAGCCGGAATATGAGTGTAATGTCATCTCTGGAGCCCTGGAAGGAGGAGGAGACACTGCCAATCAAAGACGAAAGTACTTGAAAGAAATTCTTTCGGTAAGAGAGCAACCCAAGTTCAAAGGGAAAACCGGCAAACCAGAGCCTCATATTCTATATTTTACGGAGGAGGATATGAAAGATGTGGTGCCAGATCACGAAGATGGCCTAGTAATTACTGGAACACTGGCTAATTGCCGAGTTAAAAGGATGTCTGTAGACAACGGCAGCTCTACAGATATTATTCTATGGAGTGCATTCAAAAAGATGAATTTGGATGAAGAGGACTTGAAGCCATGTAAGACAATGTTGATAGGCTTCAACGGAGTAAATACCAGTCTTAAAGGTTCCATTTACCTGTAGATGACGTTAGGAACTAAAGATGCATTCAAGTCGAAAAGAGTTAAATTTGTTGTGGCCGACTTTCCCTCACCGTACAATATTATTTTGGGAAGACCAACTATCCTTAAGTGGGATATGTTGATGTCTACCAAATATCAGAAGATAAAATTTGTAGGGAACAAGGATCAGGTGGTGACAATCAGCAGGGACCAAAAAGAATCCCGGCAATGTTATTACAATACGGTCAAGGAAAGCGAAAGTGGTCCATCTTCACCACCCCAGATACGTCAAGGGGATCATGTTGGCCGGAAAATAGCAGAACGTCAATCAGGAAAACCAGTAAATATGGTAGAACTCGACATGAGGGAAGACTCTGAGGAATGGAGACCAGAACCAGCCGAAGATGTGGAAGAGTTGCAAATAGGAAACCAATCATGGCAGATTACCAAGATCGGAAAAATGATTGACTCAGACATCAAAGTCAAACTCATGGAGTGCCTCAAGAGGAACCACGATGTTTTCGCTTGGAAAGTGTCAGAAACACTTGGGATAGATCCAAATTTTTGTTGCCCCAAATTATCCATGTACCTCGAATCAAAGCCGGTCCAACAGAAAAAATGGAAGCTTGGCCCCAAAAGAACTCAAGCACTAGCCACACACATCAAAGAGTTGTTGGAAGCCGGGTTTATATGAGAAATCCAGTACACTACGTGGTTATCCAATGTGGTGATGGTCCGGAAACCAAATGGCAAATGGAGGGTGTACACAGATTATATCGATTTGAATAAGTTGTACTGTCATTTATGAACGCTTACTCTGGGTATAATCAGATAGCCACGTATCCAGCAGATCAGGAAAAAATGGCCTTTATAGACGAGAAGGAAAACTATTGTTACAATGTTATGCCTTTCGGGTTGAAGAATGCAAGGGCCACATACCAAAGAATGATGAATAAGGTCTTTGAGCCCCAACTCGGTCGAAATATCGACGTTTACATTGATGATATGATTGTAAAAATAGCTACCATTAATGATCATATAAAGGACTTGGAAGAAACATTTAGCAGGTTAAGGGAATATAATATTCGCTTAAATGCGCATTTGGCATTTCGGTTGGAAAATTCCTGGGGTTCATGTTAACTCATAGAGGAATAGAAGCAAACCCGAATAAATGCAAAGTCGTGTTGGACATGCAGTTTCCAACAAACAAGAAGGAGATTCAGCAACTGACGGGAAGATTGGCCGCTTTAACGCATTTTCTTCCGAAATCATCAGAGAAGACGCTTCCTTTCTTTAAGTTACTGAAAAAGGAGGCTATTTTAGGATGGAACCCGGATTGTGAGGCTGCGTTCACAGAGATAAAGAGATGTTTTGCCTCCCCACCTGTATTGTCGAAACCAGAACCCGGAGAGATATTAATTTTGTACTTATCGATGGGAGATGAAGCAGTTAGTGCGGTATTGGTAAGGGAAGCCCACAAAACGGAAAAGCCTGTTTATTTTGTAAGCTTGGCCCTCCAAAATTCTGAGTTACGATATCAAAGGTTGGAGAAGGTGGCTTTTGCCCTGTTGGTAACCGTGAAGAAGTTACACCCTTATTTCCAAAGCCATACAATAATTGTCAGAACTAATCAACCAATTCGGCAAGTAATACACAAGCCGGATTTGGCTGGAAGGATGATCAACTGGGCAATACAACTGTCAGAGTTTGATTTGAAATACGAAGCCCGGCATGCTATAAAATCTCAAGCTTTGGCAGATTTTGTTATGGAATTAACCTCGGTTAGTGGCAATACAGAAAATACTTGGAAGTTATATGTCGACTGATAGACGAGTTGTTACAGACAAAGGAGTAGGGAGCGAAGAAGGTAAAGGTGTTCACTGATTCTCAACTTGTTATAGCTCAGATCGAGGGGCGATATCAAGTGAAGGGGCCCTTATTGACCAAATATTTGAATAAAGTCAAAGAAGTCATTGTTGATTTTGATGAAGTAATCGCTAGTCATATCCCTAGAGAAGAAAATGCAAGGGCTGATATTTTGCCAAAACTGGCAAGTACCAAGAGTCCGTGTAACCATAGAACTGTTCTTCAACAGGAAATTTCCAGACCGACCTGTGTAACGATAATCTCGACGGCTGAAGATTGGAATAGGTCGATGAATGATTACCTGGAAAGGGGTATATTGCTGGATGACATGATGGAGGCCAAGAAATTGGTATGTGATGCAGCCATGTACACAATTCTAGACGATGAATTATACCGCAAAGGATTGCACACCCCGATGCTGGTTTGTTTGGACCCAGATAGAGTCGAGTACGTGTTGACCGAGATACATGAAGGCATCAACGACCAACACATTGGAGCTAAGGCATTAGCAAGAAAGACCCTTCGAGCCGGATACTATTGGCCGACAATGGAAGCTGATTCTGCCAATCACGTCAGAAAATGTGAAAATTGCCAGAAACATGCCAAGTTGCTACAGTCTCCCCCCGCCGAGCTGCAGCTTATTTCGGCTCCATAACCCTTTTTTAAGTGGGGGATGGATCTATTATGACCATTCAAGGCAGCAGAAGGTCAATTAAAATGGTTAATAATGACAGTAGATTATTTCACAAAGTGGATTGAAGCAGAACCTGTCGCCACCATCACGTCGGCTCGAGTGCAAAGGTTTTTCGAACGAAACATCATTTCCAGGTTTGGAATCCCAGGTGAAATTGTAACAGATAATGGGACTCAATTCACTGATAAACGGTTTCAAGAGATGATGGTCGGCTTCCAGATCAAGCATCACTTTGCTTTAGTAGAACACCCACAATCCAACGGACAAGATGAAGTAGTGAATAAAGTAATCGTAGAAGGGTTGAAAAAGCGGATGCATGATGCCGGCTCTAGTTGGATGGAGCAACTCTATTATGTTTTATGGGGACACAGAACTATGACTCAAACGTCTACCAAAGAAACCCCGTTTAGAATGACCTATGGTTGCGAAGCAATGATACCAGTAGAAATTGGTCAGTTATCTTGGAGAAGGAAGCATGTACTACAGGAGGTGAAGGAAAGAATAATGAGGCCTTGGCCATTGAGTTGAATGTGACTAATGAGATCTGGGTTAATGCACATTGTCGGGATATGTTAGCAAAACAACTAGCAGCCGTGAAGTATAATAAGAAAGTGAAGCCGAGGTATTTTGAACAAGGTGACTTGGTGCTTCGAAGGGCGGATATTGGAAACAAACACGCTCGAGAAGGGAAGTTAGCAGCCAACTGGGAAGGACCATACCGGATTTCAAAGAAACTCAGACAAGGAGCTTATATGTTGGAAACCCTTGATGAAAAAGCAATAAAACGAACGTAGAATGCGGATAAACTGAAAATATTATAGTTAAATCCGGGTTCGATGTTCTGTTGGAAGGAGTAATAAGCCGTATGGCAAAATAAGTATTCATTTTCCTTTGTCGGAATTAACAATGTAATTCATAATACATGTGTTTCTCTTTTATTGAGAGTATAAGCCATGGTACGACAAGTTTTTAACCCGGAATTCATATTGTTCTCTTTCATCGGGATCATGAGTTGTTTTGTAATTCAATTGTGAATCGTCTTATGAAGTTTATTAATAAATAAATTATTATGATCTTTATGATGAGATTGCGGACTTATCTGTGTAGGACCATTTGTGCGTACACGATGCATCGTGATTATTATTATCTTGGCAATGAACGATACGTTATTCAAACCTTGATCAGGTTGAAATGTAGGACCATTTAATGATGAAAGTAAATGTCTACATGTAGCATGATAGTCGTTGTTAGGATTAAGTCCAGGAAAGACAACCCGGAACGTGTTACAGAGAAGAATAATCTGTATTACAAAATACTTTGTCGTTGAAACCAAACGAATATTTATTCAGCATGTGAAGATATTGTTATTTTTGGCCAGATAATGCGATAAGAACTCGGATTGGTACGGGTTCATGCGTATTTGGATTATAAAAAGGGTGAATACATGAATAAAAATAAACTGTGTTGATTACAAGTAAAATGGGATCAACCCGACAAATGTTTTTAAAATATTAGAATAAAAGGAAAATTACAAGGTAAACTGGCATCTTGGTCCTTCAAACACTCATGTTGCCGGGGACTGAACATGAATATCCCATTGTTGGGTAGAAGTCACCTCTTCTCCATGAGGTGGATCCTCATCCATTTGGACAATCGAATCTTCACAAGGAGAAGGAGGGACCAGTTTATCATTATCCACATAGGCTTTAAAGTGCATGCCCGTGGTATTCACTTCAACCCTCGGGTTCAGACAGTGTATTTGGTCCAGTGTATTGTTAAAGGACCCCTCCACTGCCGGAGCCAATACCTCCCTTATCATAGTAGCACTCGTCTCGGCCTTATGCAACCTAAACTCAGCTTCCTTGCATTTCAATTTTGATTTCTCCAAAAGAGATTTCAATTCGTTAAAATGTTGAGTTAGGAGTGCATTTTTCTTTCGGGCTGTTTCCAAAGCTGATTGAGCATTCTCAGCGGTGTCTAAGGCGGTTCGGAGCTTTTGGCGTAGGGAGGCAGTAGTATCCTGCGATGCAAGGAGCTCTTCGTGGGTCTTTCGGGTATCTTCCCACGATGCTTGGAGCTTGTCCAATATTTTGTTGTGCCTAGTTTTCAAAGTTGCTAAACTTTGTACTAAGGCAATACACTTGAAGGCATTCTCCTGGATACGATCGAGCTCTTCAAGGTCATCGTGTGAAAGGAGACTCGAATCCGAGAAGCGCTTGGGAGCCTTGACAACGCGTATTACTTCCTCATTAACTCCGTTTTCCCAAAGGCATCCCGGTGATGACCCGGAAGCATTAGTGGAGGGAGCAGGAGTAGAAGCAAGGAGCGGAGAGGGAAGATTGGGAGCCGCAATTCCTGGTGCTGAAGATGATGTTGGGTTACTCTGGTCTGCTGGAGTTGCTTCCAATTGAGCCGGTTGAGTAGTCTTGCGTTTTTTCCCCTTTCCTGCCCCTAAGATGGTAATAAAAGATG
The DNA here is from genome assembly GCA_007407185.1 of Glycine tomentella. Lineage (NCBI taxonomy): Eukaryota > Viridiplantae > Streptophyta > Magnoliopsida > Fabales > Fabaceae > Glycine > Glycine tomentella. The sequence continues at coordinate 1,710,755 of PYAF01005856.1, forward strand.
GAGGCTACGACCGTTTCGAGGGATTTGGATGCTTGGCAGAAGGGGTTGGCTGTCTCTATTTGGCAGCGGGGGCGGTTGAAACAACTTTCGCCGGAGCAGGAGTGTCCACAGCCAGGGTCCTAGTAGATGTGGTTTGTTTTGTGGGAGCCGAGGAAGAAGGCTGTGGTCCCATATTGCCAGCTACAAAGTGGAAATAAACAGTTAGAGCAGATTAAGTTATACATCACAAATCAAAGTCAGACACGCTCGTACTTAACTCGGTGGAGAGCCCGGAATGATAACCGCGAATATAAGAAGCAACACTTGGCAGGTCGTGAGCTTCTTTATATGCCACAATCCGGGTCACTGAGGAAGCGTCGAAATTTGACAAATCCGTTTCTTCCAAACGGTAAGAGGAGGGTGGAAAGTCATGATGGGTGCGGGTCCAATAGAGCGGAAACTTCCACTCTACATCCCGTGACTCTGGAGAAGAAAGAAAGAAAGGTTGTTTGTCGGGTTCGGCAATAACCTTGAATTATTTATTTATGAAATGTTTAAATGATTCAGTATGGACCATGAAAAGCCTACGATTTGAATGACCCCAGATGGAAGTCCATCCTTTTTTGTTAGGAGGTTCTATACCCATCCTAGCGGTATGCACAGTAAAATAATAAAAGAAGAGACGAATAGTACAAGGAATTTCTAAATGTTGACAAAAAAGTTCAAAAGATTGAATGAAGCCCCAACTGTTTGGATGAAGTTGTGAGGGAGTTATCTGAAGGTGATTTAGAATTTACATTTGAAAGTCTGAAAAAGGGAAGCGAATTCCTAGACGGGTAGTTACATCTTTGTAGAAAAAGAAGAAATTGTGTTCATTCCCTTCCCGGAAAGAACAGATAGGTTCGTCCGGGTCAAGGGCGCAGACACAAAAACCTCTTGATTTCCAACCGGGAGCGCAACAATACTTCCCGGATCTAAATCAGAAAGGGTATGTAGCACTTCACGGGTGACCCACGGAAATTTATCAACTAGAATGGAAGATGGAAAGTCCGAATGTGACCTGGTAGATTGAGATTCAGCAACTAGTTCTGATGATGACGGATCCATAAATACTTACGTAAAAGAAATAAGAATGAGTAAGACATACCTGAAGGGGAAATACTCGTCATATGAGTAGAAGAGTTGATTAAAATGTCATTCAGGGTAAGGACAACGTTGGTAAGACCACTTGCATTAGAAGAAAAAGGCATTCTCTGCACAAGCGCCTCACTTTGTTGCACAAGGTTCAGTTTAGGGATGAGAACCGGGTTGTGCCGGCATGATTCAAGTATTGAGTCGACCCTTGAATCGAACCCGAACTTTAGAAGATAGGAACTTTCGATAACACAGTCCATGCACGGATCGAACCGGGTTTCAAAGGAGCAATCTAGGGAACTATCTTGTTCTAGAGATGAAGACGGAGTTTGTGGTGTGGGACTTAAAGTTGAAAGCGAAGGATTGTCAGAGGAATTTCTAGATCTAGATTTGGGTTTATTTCGTTTTGGCACCAAGGGAATGTTGAATTCAGAAATGTTAGTTTTCTTTGTGGCATAAGAACCACCAAAAGGTGCACGCAAGAAGGCTTTTTCCCTTTCTTCCTCTGGAAGGGGAAGACAAAGAACCAGTATCCAACTTTGGGGGTAATTGTTCTGCGTAGATGTGCTTCTTCTTCGAGAGTGAGTTTCATTTTAAAAAGAAGAAGTAGAATTTCACGCAGATGGATAAAAGAAATTGTAAGAGTGATGAACAAAGAAAATGACTCAAGGATAGAAACCCGGGAACAAGAGAAAATCACACAAAAATGACAAATATGATGTATGATCAGAACGATGATAAGAAGAAAGGACAAAATTATAATGTATGATGGAACTATAAACAGAAAAAGGAAGTTTATGGTAATGAATATACCTGATGTGAGAAAAGTCTTGAAGAGTTTGGTGGTGAAAGGTGATGAACAATAGAAGGAAGAACGCACAAATGCATAGAACACTTGCGAGAGATAATGAGCAGAGAACACTTGCGAGAGATAATGAGCAGAGAAAAGGAAATTTGAAAGATAAAGAGAAAAATGTAACTGTCGAAGACATGAAACGGAGTGGTTGCACAACTGGCAAGCACAAAATGTCGCGTAGGGACAAATGAGTAAAATCCATTCAATAGTTGGGGGCAAAAAAGATAAATATATTCAAACGTCATGATTAAGGCGTGTAATAAAGTGATGGTGCATTAAATGTGCAAACTGCGTGCTACAGTTAAGGACAAGACATAATGACGATATTTCACAGAGACGTTCCTTATCCTAGAAATGTGGAAATGAATCGATCAAATAAACCCGACAAAACAGTATGTGGTGGTACCCCGTTAGGGGTAAGGAAATGAATTGGTACGAAGCAAAAACCAAGTAAGGATGGCCAGGGTGAAATAAAGAATACCCCGACATACGATAATTAGGTACTTATAAAAGAGCATTAATTGTCCAAGTTGTCAAGAAGGATGGCGCAGGCTAGTACATCCCGGTTACCTGGAAGCCTTGACAACCGGGCTGGGGGGGCAACTGTTACGGATTCTATATATGGGCTTAGTGATGAGGCCCATTGAGAATTCGTAATCTTGGACTGTTGACCATAACCGTAAATGAGATTGAGGATCCTGAAGATAATAACAGCAAACATCTTGATACCAAGCAGTTAGAGATCTAGACCATGCATATCGTAAAGAATATTCAACTGACCTAGAGGTAAGTCTAGTATAAATAAGGGATGCTTTTAGAGAAAAAGGTACACAACCACTCGTTATCTCTTCTCTTTCCATTAACACTTTGCACACACCTCACCATACTGGTTGAGTATTGCTTCGTGCATAGTGATCATATTTTTAGAGGTATTTCTCTTCGATAAATACCTTGAGAGAGAACTTGATCCAATATAAAAATCACTGGCATCATTGCTGGACATAACTGTTCGTAAAAGACAGAACATGAATATTTCTACTGAATCAGTGTCTACAATATAAATTCATAACAAGTTCTACTTTTAAACTGATGTATTTAGGAAAAATGGATATCATGAGGAAATAATTTTGAGGCTAGCTCTACTGGATGCATCATAAGGAAATAATTTTGAGGCTAATTCTACTGGATGCGTTTTCATCCAGTGTTTCTCTGCTACCAATATTGGGATAACTTCTTCTTTTTCTAAATAAGAAGAATCATTATCTCAAAATCTATTGGTCCAACTAAGGTATTAATATACTGAAGGGGCATGTATTTATTGGAAGAACTAAGTATCATGTTTAAGAGGTTGGACCTTTAGATCCTTTCACTACATGTGATAGAATATTGGGCTTAATATTGAGATTTGTTACTAACCTGGAATTTCCAATATGTGCATGAGGTTGTATTGTCTTTTTGTCTTTATTTGTTTCCAATGAAGGACCATATTGATCTTTTTTATTTGCTCTTGAAGTCATGTTGAACATGATAGGAATTCTCTTGTAAGAAAATTAGGTAAAGAGTTTGTGTCTCCTTTGATATGTTAAATGCTAAAATCAAAACATGATAATAATGTTTGTCATTGGGCAAAAATATGTTTTGAAACTAGGTTTTTAACATCCTTTTGTATAACACTGGGGGCAGCTTTACAATCAATTCGAATTAAAAACTTTTTATTAAAAAATCATCTTGAAACTTTTGTAAACATAAAACTATTGAAAGTATCTCTTTCTTCACAGTAGAATATTTTTTTGTTTGGTTGTATGCCAGATACCAGAATAGTATTTGACTACTTACTCTTTTGAAGACTCAGATAATTTTTGTTTGAGTATTCCCCTATATCCTATTTCTAAAGCATCTGTTACTACCACTAAGAAAGCTTCTTGATGGAGTATTCCTAAACATGGAAGTTTCTTTACAGTCTTTTTTATTTCTTTTATAGCCTGAGTCATTTCTTCTGACCAAGCTAGAGGAGTTTTTCTTAATCTAGTGTACAAGGGTGCACACATTATTCTGATATCAGGAATGGAATTGGCTACCTGATTAATACATCCTATAAAAATTTGTAATTGATTCTTATCTTTTATTATGTTTGGAAATTTTTTTAGTAAACTATTGATCTTTGGATTGGTGTAATAGTTCCTTGATATATTTCATATCTTAAAAATCTAATTTTAGTTTCAAATATCTTTATCTTTCTTACTACTAATCCATTTTCTTTGATAATTTGAATAAAATTTTCTAAATGTTCTATATGTCGATAAATATATTTTTTAAAATATCATAATATCATCTAGATATTGTAAAATCTGCATATTTATAAAATATATCATTAATAATGTTTTGATATTCACTTGGAACATTTTTTAAACCTTATGGCATTACGTTTCATTCATAATGTCCAAAAGGTACTACAAAAATAATTTTATACTTATCTTTCTCCCTTATCGAAATTTGATAGTATCTTCATTTCATATCAAATTTAGAAAATATAAAAGAATTATTTAATCTTTTAATTAAGTCATTCTTGTTAAGTAACGAATATTTTATCCATTTTAATGCCTTATTTAAGGGTTTATAATTAATAACTAATCTTGGCATCCCTCTTTATACTTCTGAAGCTTTCTTAACATAAAATTCTGAACAACTCCAGGATGATTTAAAGGGTCTAGTTAGTCCTTTATCTAAATATTCCTATATTTCTTTTTTATAATATTCTGAGTATTTTTTATTCATTTGTATGGGTCTTGCCTTTGTGGGTATATCTTTTTCATTAAACCCTTCAATGTAAGGTAATGATATCTCATATTTCTTCCTATGCCAAAAAGCTATAGGATTAGTCTCATATATTTCTCTTTTAATTTTTTCTTCTAACTATTTTATTTTTCCTTGTATTTTTGGATTTTTTACTTGTTATTCTATTCTTTTGAACTGAATTTCTTTATTTAACATATTTATATGTTTCTTCTTCTTTTGTATCATATTTTATTTGACTTGTTGATGATTCTTTTAATAAATTTAATTCTCTACTGTTAGGAGGTCTTAAAAATTCAAAACATGATTTTCTTCCTAAAGTATTGGTTAATAATTCCTTTTCAGTTACTAGAAAAGGATATAGTAAAGTTAAAAATGGGATTCCAAGTATTAATTCACAATTCATGTTTTTTATCAATACGAATGAGGTATTATAAAAAAAATTTAACTTTGCAAATTTTTTCATTTGATAATTTATATTGGATATTCATTCTCAATCCATTAGCACTAGTTATTTTTCTATAGTTTTTTCATAATACTTTGTAGGTATTCATTCGTATTGTATACAATTTACATATGCTTTTGAGTCTATTAATGCTATTAATCTAAATCATTCTTCTTTAATTATTAATATAATCTCACAATGTCATTTATGAGTTGTAATCAAACTTAATAAATTAATATAGTTGTTATATTGTGTGGTTTCTTCCTCTAGACTATTATATGGTGTTTGTGAAATATTTTCTTGTGATTTTCATATTCTTTCCTTCTAGTTCTAATAACCCATATTCTAGTGATATATCATTTTGCCTTAACTATTGAATTTCTTGTTTAAGGGTTTTTATTTCATCTTGTAGTTCTTTTATAGTTATTTGGTTATTTGAACTCTTAAATCTATTATATATTTCTTTTATTTTATGGCTTTTATTTCTTCACAGTTTACCTTATCTTTTTGTATTAACTTATTTAATTGTTGTATAAATTCATCCCTTAATGGTGAATCTTATATTTTTTCTATTATAGATGTTAGGGTTGTGGTTTGATCTTTGGTTAATACGTTTATACCTTTACAATCTTTGCAAGTACATATTTATGCTCCTAGGCAATATTCTTCATCAGATGAGGATATTGATGAACTACTACTACTATCCTTATCTAGTTGATATATTATTTCATCTTCAACTTCTTCTGTATTAGAAGAAGATTCTTCTCGTTCAGAAGTTATTAATATATTCATAAGACCTTGTTTTATTTCTTCATCAATTCTTAATTCATTTATCTTTTGTTTAGTCCTGCAATTGTTTGCATAATGTCCTATTTTTCCACATTTCCAATATATATTACTTTTCTTCTTTCTAAAGGATTTCTTCTTTTTATTCATTTTATTATTGATGTTATCTTGTTTTTCAAAATTATTCTTTTGAAATTTATTCTTATTAATTATTCGCTTATTCTTATTTCTATAAGTTGTTATTTGCTTTTTCTTTTTATGTTGAGCACTTGGCGCCCTGATTATTTATATACCATATTGGTGACAAAAGGTTCCTAACTCTCTTTTATGCATCATACTCTCCTTTTTCATTTTATATTGTAACTTATTATTAGTACATACTTGTATTCCTATTTCTATAATTATATTGTGTATATGTCCATATGTTAATATATCATAAGTTCCAAGTTTACTGTAGTGTCTTTCTAAACTTATTCATACTTTTTCTGCAAATAATTTTGGTAATCATGCTATGAATTTTTCTTTCTAGAATCTTGCAAATGTATCTTCTCTTGAAGTTACTTGTGATAAGAAAATATCTTAATACCATCTATAATCTGACATTGTCAGATAATATAGGTTTGCTAATTGACTTGCTACTCTTTTTTTAAAATATATTGGGATCTCCTATAAAGTTTTGCTAATCTGACATTGTATCCCACTATCCTTTTAATTGTCCGGTGAATCCTTGTACTTTAGCTATAGGTGTATTTTTCTCATTTATTCCTTTTGTTTTATACACAGTTGTTGCCATTGTCATTTGACAGGTTAAATCTAGTATAGCTTGTTCACTTAATCCATCTAAATTTCATTCTACTATATCATTTCTTGTAAACACGTTTTGAACTAATTCACCTCATTTTTCAAATTAAACATATGTTGGTGAAGGTCTAGAGTAATAATTTCTTAATTTAGGATAATACTTCATCTTATTTATCTCTAAATTGTCACGTAGTGTATTGATAGAAAAAAAAATTATACTTATTTTTCTAGATTTTTCCTTATTTCTTCTATTTTAATGTTAGTCTAGCTTCCCAATTTTATTGAATCTAAATCTTTATGTGGTACATTTATAAGTTTGTATATAGGTTTTACTATTTCTTTTGATTTTGATTATGAAGAACTTGCTTCATTATTTTGTTCTTTATTCTCTAATCTTGTTAAATGTGTTGACATTGTATTCAACATTATATTAGAATAATTTAATTTTTGATGTAATTTCTTAATATCTTTTTTATCTAAGATTTTATCTTCTTCTTTAACTTTGCCTCTACTTCAAAATCTTTTGCTACCTGTAACTTTACCCTTTGTTGAGATGGATATTCTAATTCTATTATTTTATCATCTATTGTTTTCCATTTTATATTAATTTTAGTTATGGGATGTATATGTCCTTCATCTTTATTAAAAAACCAATCAAAGAATAGTATATTAATTTATATTTCCTCTAAATACTTATAGTATTCTTCTATAAACTTTTCTGTTTCTTTCTTACTATAATTTTTAAAATTCCAATTTCTAATTTTTCTATTATGTTCTCCATTAAAGTCTTCTCTAATCCATTGTCTATCTATTTTAAAATGATTTTTTTAATCCTATATATCATATTAAGTACTTGTGATTTAGTTGGTGAGTATTGAGGAGATTTTGATTCTTCATATAATGGTCTTGATATTTTTGGAGTACTATTATCTAATCCTTTTAGATCTAAATTTATGGTTGATCCACTAACTGAATGTCTTGATGGTTGTCCTTTGTATATCATTTGTGGTTCATCTATCCTTAATTATGTAGATCTATTCATTTTTAACCTAATATTTGGGCCTTCTTGAATAATCTCTCTAATTTGGGTATTATATACTCTTGGTTATGGCATAACATCTTTTATTAACCATTCTTCTGGAATTTTACTCATTACTTCTTCATGTTTTAATTTTCTAGGTACCTGTATGGAAGATTTTCTAAGATTTGCTTCTACGAGTATTGTTTCATCCTTAGGAGATGATCTTAAGGCTCTAAAGTTATAATTTATTTTAATTACTTTATAATATATTCTATAAATTATCTGTATTGTTCCCACTACTTCATCTATTACATTATCGGGAATTTTAACATGTAATTTTATAGTTTTACCCGTTCTTTCATTATTAAGATTCATATAGAAGTTAGGAAAACAGTTAAAGAAAGTTGGATCATTATGTAGGTTACTTTCTAATATTGCTATAATTGAATCATTAAGTTTATTAAGTCTTATATCTCTTAATAATATTAATATTAGACTATTTACTCCTAATTTTTAATTAGGTTTTGCAGCTACTTGTATTAATTCTAGGTGTATAAAATTATATCCTTGTTTTATATGATCATCTAATATTGATTGTTCTAATAGATTTATGATTTT